>JAJIBD010003181.1:0-30431 GCA_021461705.1 Cryptotis parvus | reverse complement strand
TAGATTCCCCAGGAGTGGTATGGCTGGGTCAAATGGGGAGTTCAATTTCTAGTCTTTGGAGGAAAGTCCATATTGTTTTCCAGAAAGGCTGTACCAGCCGGCATTCCCACCAGCAATGGATGAGTGTCCCCTATTCCCCACATCCACGCCAGCACTTGTTGTTCTTGCTCTTTTTGATATGTGCCAGTCTCTGTGGTGTAAAGTGGTATCTCATTGTTGTTTTGATTTGCATCTCTCTGATGATTAGTGATGACGAGCATTTTTTCATATGCTTTTTGGCCATTCGAATTTCTTCCCTTGCTGAAGTTTCTGTTAATTTCTTCTCCCCATTTTTTTGATGGGGTTGTTTGTTTTCTTCTTGTAAAGTTCTACCAGTGCCTGATATATCCTGGATATTAACCCCTTATCAGATGGGTATTGGGTGAATATTCTTTCCCATTCTGTGGACTGCTTTTGTATCTTAGTCACTGTTTCTTTTTTGCGGTGCAGAAACTTTTTAGTTTCATGTAGTCCCATATGTTTATCCTTTCTTCTAGTTGCTTTTGTTAGTGATGTTTCACCTTTGAAGATGCCTTTAGCTTCAATGTCGTGGGAGGGTTTTTCCTATATTTTCTTCAATGTACTTTTATGGATTCAAGTCTGATATTGAGATCTTTAATCCATTTTTGATCTGATTTTTTGTGCATGGTGTTAGACACAAATTCATTTTTTTTTACATGTCGCTGCCCAGTTTTCCCAACACCACTTGTTGAAGAGGCTTTCCTTACTCCATTTTAGACTCATTGCACCTTTATCAAAGATTAAATGATCATGTGTTTGAGGTTGGGTGTCAGGATACTCAATTCTATTCCATAGGTCCACTGGTCTGTTTTTATTCCAATACCATGCTGTTTTAATTACTACTGATTTGTAGTACAGTTTGAAGTTCGGAAAGGTGATGCCTCCCATCTTTTCCCGAGGGATTGCTTTAGCTATCTTTGGGGGTTTATTGTTCCATACAAGTTTCAGGAGTTTGGTCAATTTCTTTGAAGAATGTCATGGGTATCCTCATAGGGACTACATTGAATCTGTACAGAGCTCTAGGGAGTATTACCATTTTGACAATGTTGATTCTCCCCATCCATGAACAGGGAATGTGTTTCCATTTCCTTGTGTCCTCTTTTATCTCTTGGAGCAGTGTCTTGTAGTTTTCTTTGTACAGGTCCTTTACATACTTGGGTAAGTTGATTCCTAGGTATCTGATTTTCTGTGGCACAATTGTGAATGGAATAGTTTCCTTAATATCCCTTTCTTCTCTTTCAGTTATTTGTATATAGGAAAGCCACTGACTTTTGGGTGTTGATTTTGTATCCTGCCACTCTACTATATGCGTCTATTGTTTCTAGGAGTTTTTGGTAGAGAGTTTAGGGTTCTCTAGGTATAATATCATGTCATCTGCAAATAATGATAGCTTGACTTCTTCCTTGCCTATCTGGATGCCCTTGATGTCCTTTTCTTCTCTGATTGCTATGGCAAGTACTTCCAGTACTATATTGAATAAAAGAGGTGAGAGTGGGCAACCTTGTCTTGTCCCTGATCTCAGGGGGAAGGCTTTCAACTTTTCCCCATTTAGAATGATGCTTGCTGTGGACTTTTGGTAGATGGCTGTAACTATCCTGAGGAAAGTCCCTTTAATTCCCATTTTCTGGAGCATTTTAATCATGAACGGATGCTGGATCTTGTCAAATGCTTTTTCTGCATCTATTGAAAGGATCATATGGTTTTTATTTTTATTTTATTGATATGATGTATTATGTTGATTGACTTGCGAATGTTGAACCATCCCTTGCATTCCCGGGATGAATCCAACTTGGTCATGATGTATAATCTTCTTGATGATTCTTTGCATTCTGTTGCTAGTATTTTGTTGAAGATCTTAGCATCTGTGTTCATCAGGATATTGGTCTGTAGTTTTCTTTCTTTGTGTTGTCTCTCCCTGCTTTGGGTATCAGGGTGATATGTGCCTCGCAGAAGCTGTTTGGGAGTGTTTCTGTTTCTTCTATTTTCTGGAAGAGCTTGAAAAGGACTGGCAGTAGGTCCTCCTTAAAGGTTTGGTAGTGTTCACTAGTGAATCCGTCTGGACCTGGGCTTTTGTGTTTGGGAAGACTTTTTGTTACTGTTTCTATTTCCTCAATAGTGATAGGCTTATTCAGGTATTGGGGGTCTTCTTGTTTCAGCTGTGGGAGGTTATAGGACTTCAGGAATTGATCCATTTCTTCTAGATTCTCATGTTTCACGGTATACAGGCTCTCAAAGTAGATTAGGTAATTTTAAATATTAGAAATATATCATTTTATTTGGAGGAATGTCCATGTTGTTTTCCCAAAAAGGCTGTACCAGTCGATATTCCCACCAACAAAGGATGAAAGTTCCTTTTCCCTCACATTCATGCCAGCATTTGTTGTCCTTGCTGTTTTGGATATGTGCCAGTCTCTGTGTCATGAGATGGTATCTCATTGTTTTGATTTGCATCTCTCTGATGATTAATGATGATGAGCATTTTTTCATATGTCTTTTTGGCCATTCAAACTTCTTTTCTTGTCGAAGATTCTGTTCATTTCTTCTCCCCCATTTTTTGATGGGGTTGGCTGTTTTCTTCTTATAAAGTTCTATCAGTGCCTGATATATCCTGGATATTAACCCCTTATCAGGAGGGTTTTGTGTGATTTTTTATCATTCTGAGGACTGTCTTTGAATTTTGGTCACTGTTTCTTTTGAGGTGAAGAAGCTTTTTAGTTTCATGTAGTCCCATATATTTATCTTTGCTTCTAGTTGCTTTGTTAGTGGTGTTTCATCTTTGAATATGCTTTTAGCTTCAATGTCATGGAGGGTTTTTCCTATATTTTCTTCAATGTACTTTATGGATTCAGGTCTGATATTGAGATCTTTAATCCATTTGATCTGATTTTTGTGCATGGTATTAGACGGAGGCTTAAATTCATTTTTTTACATGTCGCTGCTCAGTTTTCCCAGCACCACTTGTTGAAGAGGCTTTTCTTGCTCCATTTCATACTAGAAATTGAGCTCCTGTTTTACCCAGCAATACCACTTCTGGGAATATACCCTGTGAGACCAAAAAACACAGAATGGAAACACCATCTACACATCTGTGTTCATAGCAGCACTATTAACAATAGCCAGAATCTGGAAACAACCAAAGTGCCGAGAACAGATGACTGGATAAAGAAACTGTGTTACATCTACACAATGGAATACTATGCAGCTGTTAGGAAAAAAAAAGTTGTAAAATTTTTCTATAAATAGATGGACATGGAGAGGATAATACTGAGTGAAATTAGCCAGAGGGAAAAGGACAGATATAGAACGACAGCATTTTTTTTTTTGCAGGATATGAAAAAATAGCATGATACCAATAACCAAGGCCAAACAAAACATGGGTAAGGAGGTCTTATCTTTGGGTAGAACCTACTGCAAATGTGTGGGGAGTCAGAGAATAGGTACTACAGAAAAAAGGGAACAGTGTGCTAATAATTTTGGTAAATGATAATACTAGTGTAGAGCTGAGCATTGAAAGTAGGCAAAAGGATGCACATGACAACTTCTAAATGTATGTATTACGAGACACAATGTATAAGAGAAGGAGGGAGGGAGAGAGAGAGAGAGAGAGAGAAGTGAAAATCGCCTGCCATAGACACAGGCTGAGGGGGGCATAGGTGGAGGGAAATGGGCACTGGTGGAGAGATGGGTGCTGTATGACTGAACCCTGGGTGCTGTATGACTGAACACTGTATGACTGAAACACGAATATGAACATTTTTGTAACTCTATATCTCATGTGATATAATAAAAGTTTAAAAAACACCATCCCTACTTTTATAAATTATAAAATTTGCCTATAAATGGATGGACATGGAGAAGATTATGTTGAGTGGAAATTAGCCAGGAGAGAGACAGACACAGAATGACTGCATTTATTTGCATAACATAAATATATATGTACATATTAAGATACCAATATCCAAGGTCAAGTGAAACATATATCAGGAGGTCTTGTCAAAGGTGGAAATTATCACAAACGTGGGGGAGTCAGGCTAGGTAAGACAGAAAATGGAACAGTGTGCTAACAATTGTTGAGGGTACTAATGCCAACCTAGAACTGAGCATTAAATACAGGCAAAAAGATACCACGACAACCCTTTAATGTATGTTCTGTAATCCATAGTCTGGAGGGGAAGGAAAAGAGAAAGAGAGAGAAACGGAAAGAAATAAAGAATCTGCCATGGAGCAGGGCTGGGGGAGGGGGAGGGAACCGGGACGTTGGTGGGAGATGGGCACTGGTGGCGGAATGGGTGCTGGAACACTGTATGACCAAAACCCAAATATGAACTTTTTAATTGTATATCTTTGTAATTGTAAAAATAAAAAATTAGAAAAGAAATATATAATTTTTATATGTCTAAATATAAGATTAAATTATATATAATTTAATTTATATATTTATAACTTAATTTAATATAATTTAAATTATATTTTTATTATATTTATATTTCCTGTCCCTGGAGCAAGTAGATGCCCTTGGGTTACACTTGCTTGTGACAGGACTAATGGATATGTTACTAGTGCCCACTCAAGCAAATCGATGAACAATATGAAGACAGTGATACAGACAGTGAATTAAATATATATTTATTTAAATGTATATATAATTTAAATATATATTTTCAAAAAGGTGGCTAAATAGGTTTTTTTTCACCCTTGCAATTGCAGAGGAATAGCCTAGATTGTAAAAAGCGAGTGGTTGCATTTTTCCTAGTCCGTTAATGTCTCTGTTTCCTTCATCCACAAACATATACTCAAGGTTGATCTCACGACTTCCCTAATACTGGGAACACTATTAGTGAGGTTCCCAGGAGCACATGGTTGAAACGCAAAAGTGCACATCCTTGGTGAGTGTGAGTTCCCAGACGTGCTTTCCTTTTCTCTTGTGCTAAGAATTAGCCATTATAGTATATTTTAAATCTTCTCCCTTGACAACATCACAGTATATAAAAAGTGACACCTCTGGAGCTAATAAACATTTGGAACTGACACCGATATAAGTATATACACAGAGAAAGCTTTATTTTGAGGCACTGCTATAGGAAACAATAATAACACAGACAGGAGTTTGATTACATAGATCTCTTTCTCTGTATTTGGTCCAATTTTTCTGATACGGGATGTTTAAATAGAAGAAATAAAATATACATGGTATGTAGCAATAGAAAATCAAATATACTGTAACATTGGCAAATTTCTGACATGAAGCAAGTATTCAGAGCCCTTGTAAGAATTATGAAGCTTCAATGATTGGCACTGAAGCACCTTTATATAAAACGACAGTCAAGAAAAATATCAGAGTAAAAGTCTATTTCAACTCGGACTTATGAAAACTCAGTGTCTCTCCTCTAAGAAAAAATGAAACCTCAGAATTTCTTTTTTGTATTTTGTAATTTCACTCAACCAATGGCATTAGTGGCAGTTGGCTTTTAGAGGTGGTACCAGGAGATAATAAAGACAGTCCCCAATGTGGTCTGTAAGATTTCTGAAAAAAAGTTTCTGCTGTAGAAACCTAAGCTGCTCTGTCTGATTTGCACGGGATGCTTTTTTATTCAAAATGTTATATTCTGCTGGGCCTGAAGTAAGGGAATACGTTATTTTCTCTAGTTAATGCTTCAGGTCAGACACCTTCTTGAATCAAGGATTGCTGCTGGCAGGATTACCTAAAAGCATAACTCAAGGCCGTTCCATGAGCACATACGGCGATGATACTTCAAACCAGACTTGGGTGTCTAGTTCCATTTTTACCCTTTGTACTATTTGCATTAATGAGGACTTCACAACGAAGACCAGTTCTGCTTGGGCGATTCTGGCTTGCCAAAGAGAGGAGTGAGACACCTATTAACTAACTGGTAGCCCCATCATTGATTTACTTTCATGAAAACAGAAGCAAAACAGGGTGTGAATTTTTTTCAAATACAGAAAATAACACCAGAATAGCTCACTGTAGCTTACTGATTTGATTTTTTTTAAAACCATATTTTGTTAGAACAGCAGATTTGATTTCCATCTTTTATTTGGAACTTCTACCTTCCCTCTACATCCCTTTCTATAGAATCAGAATACAGAAATGGTGGCAACTTAACCAAAAAACTACTTTTTAATCTAATGTGATATTGCACTAAGAATGAAGCTGGTGGGGGCGGAGCGATAGCCCAGCGGGTAGGGCGTTTGCCTTGCATGCTGCCGGCTCATGCCGGCCTGGGTTCAATCCCCGCATCCCATATGGTCCCCCGAGCACCGCCAGGAGTAATTCCCTGAGTGCAGAGCCAGGAGTAGCCCCTGAGCATTGCCGGGTATGACCCAAAAAGCAAAAAAAAAAAAAAAAAGAATGAAGCTGGATAAGTGAGTAATACAATGGCAGGGCCAGACCTTTCCTTTACTTCACATTTTAATATTTTTAATATTTTATTTATCATTGATTTTAAAGGGCCCTTTCCTAAAATTACTGTATAAAGTTTATTTTATTTTTGTTACTGGACATCCTTAATATTTGTGCCAGGAGTTATGCCTCATTTGTGCAGCATAATGCCCATGCTTTGGCTTGTATTTTGCACTAAGATATGATTTAAACAGTGCCAACCCTCATTAATATTTCTCCTGGGGGTGCTCAGTGAGTTTAGGAAGCTGTACCTGCAGGTGGAAGGGGGCACATGCTTTATGACTCACTAGCTGAATGGCAAGGCATCTGCAAACATCTTTAGACTCCAATTCTAAAAAATATGGGCTACTCCTCAAAGACATATTTTACTTGAAGGTTAGTTAAAAATCTGTTGAATTCCTTTGAAAGAAGAAACAATGCCCAATTGTATTTCTCGGTTAACACTGAAAAGTGCTGCTCTTGGGTTTAAATAAATGTAGACATTTTATCATCTTTCAAGTTTTTGGATTTAATTTGAACACAGAGAAAAAACAAACACACTAATTGAATTTGTGTTAATATTTATATAATTTTATTCTTCACATTTTCCCTAACCTCTACAGCCTGTTCTGATGATTCTATAAACTCTAGCCAGTAATTCTTTGCTCCTGATCTTTCCCATCATTAGTTATGGCTTGATTTGGCAATTGGTAGTGGAAACACACTACCTGAGTTTGACCAAACATATATCTATTTTCTTATGACCAGTGGTAGGTAGTTTATAGCAGCAAGGATTATTTAAATCTGGGTCTATGTTACCCTGAGCAAAATTAGATTATTGGAAAGGAGGAGGAAAAATAATTATCGGTTAGACAAATAGCATTACATGCACCACACTCCATTAAATCTGACTAATAATCTGTTCTTAGTGCAATTAATTTAGCTCTTAATAGGTATCAGAAAGTCTGTTCTATATGCTTTAAATATATATCACTTCATCTCTACAGCAATCTTGTATTGGTTATTATTTTTGTTTCACAGCTGAAGAACCAGAAGTTTAATGAGGTTAAATGGTTTGTTTCCAAGTTACATTGTGTGACAGAACAAGAATTTTAAAAGGCCAGACTTTGATTTTAATCTCTTTTCTATTCCATTAATTTGATTATCAAGAGCTGTGGCATTATATTAATGGTTTAGAGTGTGATGGTTGGAATCGCTTACCCTTGTTTTAGCTGTCCAAACTTGACATTAGAGTAATCTTTCTAATGATGGGAATTTAGGTATTTGATAGCTCTTGAATAGGCAGAAAATAGGCTCAAGCTAATACCAGATGTCATGAAAATAATGCTCAAAAGGGATTATTTGAGATAGATTAACAAATATACAGCTATGTTTTTGGTGGAACAATATGAATCAGAGCCAAGTGTAATATTAAAAGCATTTGTTAATAGCTTCTGGAAGGCTAATAGGTACAATCATTAGACATAACACGTTTACTGTTAGTTTGTCATAGACTCACAATCACCCCCTCAATTGGGACATGATCTTCCTCAGATGAGCTTCTTTTCATACTCCCTCCTGTTTTCATCTTCTATCATTTCTTAGTCTTTTGAGCAAGCTTTTCAATCCTGCCAGCCTCAATGATACAAATGTTATCATTTCAATTGTGACCACTCCCATGTTTACATTGTTAATGTATCTGACACATCTAGAAATTTCTATGTGAAGAACATTTAGTATGTTTTTCACTCTACCAGGTACTCAATATTCTGGAGTATATATAATATGACACTGTGACCATCACACATTATTCACCATCATGCAGTGACTAAGGAAGAAATGGATGCATCTACTTCTTATTTTTGTGATGCCCATAAGTACTAAGGAGAGTATGTTGGTAAATAGATAAATAACAAATTAGCTGGATGCATAAAAGAGGAAACTGGGTAGAAGACTGAAAGCTGAGCATATATTCTATTACCTGAGCACTAGGCTGAACATATTTTAGCATCTGACGTATGTCATGTTACAGTCAAGCCACAGGGGACACAATGTATCTGCAGGAAATTGACTCATGAGTCAAGCCTTAGGTATTGACTCATGCAGAGTTAAATCTAATTCCACCAATATTAATAGAATTACACCAAAATTAATGGGCATAATATTAAATATTCCACCAATATTACTAAGTATTAATATTGGTGGAAAAAGTAACGTTGAAATGGGAACAAATTCATTATTATAGACAGTTCCATCAGGAAGCCAATTACTTTCTTTTGACTTGTACTTTGAGATTAAAAGTGGTTGAAAGTCTAGTTTTATCAGATCTATAGAAGAATGAGGAAATATATAAGCCAAGTTCTTATTGAAGACCTTTTCTCCCTTCATCCCTTCCTCTCTTTCCTCCCTCCTTCCTTCCTTCCTTCCTTCCTTCCTTCCTTCCTTCCTTCCTTCCTTCCTTCCTTCCTTCCTTCCTTCCTTCCTTCCTTTCTCCTTCCTTCCTTCCTTCCTTCCTTCCTTCCTTGTTTCCTTCCTTCCTTCCTTCCTTCCTTCCTTTCTTCCTTCCTTGTTTCCTTCCTTCATTCCTTCCTTTCTTCCTTCCTTGTTTCCTTCCTTCCTTCCTTGTTTCCTTCCTTCCTTCCTTCCTTCCTTCCTTCCTTCCTTCCTTCCTTCCTTCCTTCCTTCCTTCCTTCCTTCCTTCCTTCCTTCCTTCCTTTTCTCCTAAAATTATTACTCTCTAGATTATTCTTAAGCTTCTGGGATGGCAAAAGTATCCCCATTCCTTTTGTGTCTAGACAAATAACAATAGATAAATGGAAACTGGACCAGTAAAGGTCCTTGGTTAGAGGAGGAAAGGACCTAAATCCAGAAACTATATAGAGCATTTACCAGGTTAAACACAGACCACAGAAGTCACAATCCATTTGTATAAAATTGATCAGAGAATTCATGCTTCAAGTATTAATTCATGCAGAATTAAATCTCCCAGTGTTAAATATTGATAGAAACCGGTAGCATATAATGGAGCACAAAATTGTGATTAGAAAAGATCTCATCGGGAAGCAAAATATGTTAGTTTGAATAAGATACAAAGATATCACAGAATGCATTGACATTGTAGAAAGTAGTTCCATTTTGTCATTGAAATTAACTAAGAGGGTAATTATTAAATATTCTCAGCCACCATAAGAAAGGCAGTGAGGGACAGTGAATATGTGATAAGATAGATATATTAATAAATTGAATGGGGAAAATTCTTTCCTAATTCATACATACATACATAAACTCTAGACTTTGTAGATGTAAATTTTTAATAAGTTTTTCATCAGAGGTGCTTGAATAATGGCCTTTACCTATCGTAGTTCCTGTTTTGTTCAGACCTTGCCTCTGTTCAATGCTACTCCAACTAACCCTGCTTGCTTTTCTTTTTGCAGTTTACCAGCTCACATTTCCTTCTTCCTCTTAGAACCCAAAGTAGGCAAAGTCCCTACTTTGCCTCATCACTCATCACATGTAGTTTCAAGTGCCTTTCTTGGCATTGTCCTACAGATAGTTTGGTTTTCCCTTTTCCTATGTCTGGTGCCAATAACAATATGGCATAATAGCCCTCTGCTGTATTTTTTCTGTTTAGTTTTGCTCTGGTAAGAGTTGCCAAAAAGGTTTATATTTAAGGCATACAGAAAGATGTTTTGAGGTAAGTATTCACTGTGCATGCTTATCACAATCAAATTAATATATTCATCACCTCACTCCTTCCACTTTTTTCTTGGTGTGTGCAGGTTGGAGACCTAATCTTCTCTGAGAGTGATCGTCAGTACACAATCCTGCAGTATTGACTGCTGCCATGCTGGACGTTAGATATATCTAGAACTTATCTGAAACTAGGAAATGTGTACCAACAGGCCCCTTTTCCTCCAACCCAGCTTCCAGCAACCACCATTCAGCTCCCTATTTCTATGAGTTCCACTCTTGATCCTACATATATGGGAGATTTTACAGTATCTCCATTTTCTTTCTGGCTTATTTCTCTTAGCGCAATGGCTCTAGGATCATTCATACTGCAGATGACAGGATTTCCCTCTATTTAATGTCTACCTAATGTCCTATTGTATATGTTTAATTTTATTCATTCATACTTGTATCGACAAGTAAGTTGTTTCCATAGCTTAGCTATTGTGAATAATGCCACAATCATTTTACAAGACAGAGGCTACTTTTTTTTTCCAGCTTTGGATGTAGCAGAATAGATTGCTTAGCAATCCCAAGCATCAGTGGGATTGTTGAATCATATGGTAGGTATATTGAAAAATGTTTTAATAACCTCCATAGTACTTTCTATAATGGCTGTATAGGTCTACATATTAGCAATAACTTCAGAGTTTCTTTTTATTCCACATTCTCAAAATGCATTTTGGTTTTTAATTTCTTTTGAAGTTAAGTTTAAAATAAATAATGGCATATATTGTTAAAAGACATTATTTTCCATTTAAATAAGATGAAAGAAAAATGGAAAAAAGTAAATGAAAAATAGTTCTCCACCTAAAGATAGCATTTTTGTCTTGTTCTAAAAATATCTAGGACTTGAATCAAAGGAGTAAGCTACTCTTTCTGGATACTGATGTTTCTGAGTAGCATCTTACTGACTGATTGTTTAGAAGACAAGTTTATCCTAGCCTCCAAAAGTAGCTTAAGTGGAGGGAGTCTTGTGGGTTATTTCATTATACAGTGGATGGCATGAACCACAACCTGTCCCTCTGAAGGAAATTTATTGCAATTTTCAGCTTAATGGTTTTAATATTAGAATATTTGTTATTGCCAGTGAGGTAATGTTCAAGGAAATCAATTTTGCCTCTTTATTATGCAAGTGTAATGAAACCGGGGCCTTCCATGTCCCTCAAGTTTAAGTTTAGCTCTCAGAATTGATTTGGAGCAAATTTCACTGCCATCCTTCGTTTCTGAATTGATTAGGATAAAAACAAAAACAAATGGCACAATCCATTAGATAATAGATGTAACTGGGCTTACATGTTTAGGGATGTTGTTCCTTCTGCTATCGCTGGCACCATTTCTCTTTTCCTTCACTTTCTGGAATTTTTAACATACATTCAGAAAAATTGTTCAATTGACCCAGACCTTCGGGAGGGCTGGGAGGATGCCAGGCAAGTATGGAACGGTTTCTCTGCTCTCCTCTGCAAGAAGGAAGAAAAGAATCTGTGGATTCTGACCTTTCTATTTCAAAGGTGTGGTGCCTTGGAGCTGAAGGAGGGAGGATTTATGGGGCTCATCCACATCCTTATCATGCATTTGCTTCTCTTAACACAATTAGGTGTTATTTGGGTTGCCTCTTCCTCCCCCGCCATGGAAAGGGCAGCACTCCCAGAACAAGCTAACAGTTATCAGTTCTGCCCACACAGTGCAAACAGCAAGCAAAAACCCAGACTTTCTCCCCCTCCTTTTAAATGTGCCTGCTTTATATCTCGACTCTCAAACAGGAAGAAGAGAAATGAGTTACAAGGGAATTTGTGTTTATCAGTCTCTGTCTGAAACCACTTTCTGTGGGGGCTGCTGCTCCAGCCTTCCCCAACTATTCATCAGCTCTGCAGGAAGTTGACTCACGGACGTGGGTCTGGCCAGCACGACCCTGGAGTAGGGTGGCCAGCCTGGAGGACACAGGAGAGTGGGAGCAACGACGATTTCAATTCTGGAGGCAGGAGCAAGCAGTTTTGAGTAGGTAGCAAATCCTGAGGTCTCTAGGAGGGGTGGGGGATCTTAATTTAATACCCTGTGGAAGTTTTGCTTGCAGAGTTTGAAAAGGTGGTCAATACTGCCGCCAGCGGTGAAGGAGACTGTCTTTTTTTAACCACATCCCTGCCAGCACTGTTTATTTGATCTTTCAGCTGTAGATCAAGGGACCGGAACAGTAGCACAGCCCTTAGGATGTTTGCCTGAGCCCAGAGCCAGTAGTAACTGATAGATCAGTGACCTCAGCTGGCACAAACAGAGAGACAGAGACAAGTAAAAGGGAAGGAATAGATGAAGTTTATTGGGATGCGCTCCCCGGACCCTATGGCCTCTGGTGAGGGCTGGGGTAGAGCCGAGCCCTGACTGAGGGGGTTCTTAAGCTCTCTTGGGCGGGAAAACAGAAACAAGACTAGTGGAACAAGACTAGTGGAACAAGCTAGTGCCCTTGGTCCAGCTCCTGTGATCTGCAGGGGGTTGATGAGGAGAAGCACAGAATGTGGCCCGGGAGCTTCCTGGCGCCGTGAGTGGGCCCTGAGTCCTGTCTTCCGTGCTGGGGTGTGGTGATCTTGATTCCGGAGTTTGCTGTCTCATCAGCCGATGGCTGTTTGGTCGGGTTGCCATTTGAACCTTACGGTAACCCTGAGCATTGTCAGGTATGGCCCAAACTACAAAACAAACAAATTTGATGCTGATCTTTCTTGGTGGTCCGATCTCCTTGTCAGTTTGATTTGCATTTCCCTGATCATCAGTGAAGGTGGTCATACGAACATTAGCCGTCTTTATGTCTGCTTCAGGAAGTGTCTGCTCATTCCCTCCTCTTTATCTTAATGCGGTTTCCTAGCAGTTCTCTCTCCAGATTTATTTCTGTGGGACTTTCTGGGAGCCTCTGTTCCCCATTAGCCCACTCAGTGCACTCTGAACACAAAGTATCCTGGTGTTACCCTGTGAGCTGATCATCCCTCCAGAACTAGCGACTGCTCTTTCAGACATAAACAACGGCGTAAATGCCCCAAGCACACTGTGATCAGAGTGTTGAACTGTATTCATTATATTCTTTATTTGCAGACTTTTTATTTTTCTTTTTTGAGTCATACCCAGCAATACTCAGGGGTTACTCCTGTCTCTGCACTCAGAAATTACTCCGGACAGTGCTTGGGGAACCATATACTCGGGAACCATATGGGATGCCGGGGATAAAACCTGGGGTGGCCACGTGCAAGGCAAACACCTGACCCACTATGCTATCGCTCCGGCCCCTATTTGCAGACTTTGGAGCATTTTGTTCAAGCTAACTTGCCATCTTTTTTTTAAGTAAATTTATTTTATTGCGTCACTGTTCCATACAGTTAGATGGCTGCTCATGATTGGTTTTCAGTCACACACTATTCCAATACCCACCCACCCACCCACCCACCAGTGCATGTTCCCACCCCCAATGGGCCCCTCTACCCTCCTCCCCACTCACCCTCTTCTCTCCCCAAAACTCTAGCCTGTCTCTGTGGAAGGCACTTGCCTTCTCTCTCTCTCTCTCTCTCTCTCTCTCTCTCTCTCTCTCTCTCTCTCTCTCTCTCTCTCTCCCCATTGGGCATTAGGGCTTGCAATACAGATACCGAGAGGCTCCCATGTTTGTGCCCTTAATCTATTCTGCACACAGTTCTTATACAGAGGTCATTTACTACTGTCTTTGTGATCCCTTCCCTATTTCAACTGCCTTTCCCCAAGTGGTTGAAGTACATTCCAAGGATAAACCAAACCTCTTGGCCCTTGTTTCTATTGACTTTGGATATTGGTTTCATATTATGCTTTTTATATGCCACAACTGAGTGTGTCTGTCTCTCTCCTTCTGACTCATTTCCCTCAGCACGGTACTCTCCATGTCCAAGCATTTATAAGGAAATTTCATGACTTCATTCTTCCTAACTGCTGTGTAATATTCCATTTGACATCCCTTTTTCAATGGGTTCAATACAGCCTCTCCCTACTTTTCAGAAAAGAGTCCTTCAGATGATTTTATTAATTTTTTTGCTTGTTATTAAGTAATTTCTCTTTCTTCCCTTCTTCCTGATCCTCATTTCATTGGGAAGTCCAAGTATCCTCAAATTTCCTAGGTGAGCATCACATTGGGTGATTTGATAAAAATTTAATCTTAAAACCTGTCCTAAAAAAACTCAGTCCATATTCTGAAAGCACAATTTTAGCTTTTGCTGCTCAAATTTGATAAGTCATAAGTGATTGTGTAATATCTGAATCCATTTTCAGCTTCATTGCTTTAATGTGCTTTATTTTTTTTCCACTTCAGGATTTTAAAGAACAAAACAAAAACAAACTAAATACAGAATGTCTGAAAATCTTGCAACTATATTATCACTGTACTTGAGTGAACTTTTTGTTTGTTTGCTTTTGGCTGACACCCAGTGATGCTCAAGAGTGACTCTTGGCTCTGCACTCAGGAATGCTCAGGGGACCTATATGAGATTTCAGGGCTTGAACCCATGTCAGCTGCATGCAAGACAAACTCCCTACCTGCTGTACTCCCTCTCCAGTTCCTAGAATGAACTTTTTAATGCATAAAGGTGCATAACAAAATACTCCACCACAAACTCAACTTTAAATCGAATTTTTATTTAGGACAAAAGTGGGTTTAAAAACACTTCAGACAAAAAGTATCATATTTACTACTCTAATATTAAATTCCTGCAGAAGGAAAGTAATTTAATAGAAATGGTGTGAATGAAAAACCTATGACTTAATATTATGTTTCTTCTCCACTCTATAAAGTTCACCTTTTTCTCTTTGGGCCCAAGAATCTACAATGGGCAGTAGCATGCCTTATTGTTCAAATTTCCCAGTGCAACTGCTAATGAATGTTAGTTTTCAGTCTTTGAGAGCTACTAATAAGAAAGCTATGAATGTTCGTGCACAGTATGTATAGACTCATTATTTCATTTCACTACTACATCCACACAGTTTGAAATGAATAGTTGGATCCTATGATGGATATATTTTACTTAAAGAAATCTAAAAGTTTTCCCAAATAGTAGTGCAATTTTAGATCCTGGTTGGTAACTCTAAGAACTCCAATTTCTCCACACATTAACTAATCTTAAAACTAATAAGTTTTAGCATTTTAGAGATTTTAATATGCATAGCAGTATCTCTTTGGGGCTTGGGTTTGTATAGTCCTAAAACTAATGATGCTGAGAATCTTTTTAGGTGATTTTTTTCTAATATATTCTTTGTTGCTATGACTAGTCAAAACTGCTTCCATCTTAAAAACATTAGGCTGCTTTTTAAAATTGTGCCAACTGGTTCAGCCCTTTTGGAAAACAATCTAGACTTTCCTCCAAAAACTAGAAATTGAGCTCCCATTTGACCCAGACATACCACTCCTGGGAATATACCCTGGGAAGACAAAAACACATAGCAGAAACACCATCTGCTCTTTTATTTTCATAGCAACACTATTCACAATAGCCAGAATCTGGAAATAGTCAGAGTACCCAAGAACATATGACTGGATAAAGAAACTGTGGTACATCTACACAATGGAATATCAGGCAGCTGTTAGGAAAAAACGGAGTTACAAAATTTGCCTATAAATCGATGGACATGGAGAGGATCATACTGAATGAAATTAAGCAGAAGAAAAAGGACATATATAGAATGACTTCATTTATTTGCTGGATATAAAAACTACATATATAGTATGATATCAATATCCAAGGCTAGGAAAACAGGGATTAGGAAGTCTTGTCAATAGGTGGAATCAACCACAAGTGTGTGGGAGTAAGAGGTTAGGTAAGAAAGAGAAGGAACAGTGTGCTAATAATAGTTGGAATGATAATACCAGCCTAAACTGAGCATTGAATATAGGCAAAGGGATGCACATGATAACCTCTAAATGTATGTATTGCAAGTTGCAATGTGTAAGAGAAGGGAGAGAAAGAGAGAGAGAGAGAGAGAGAGAGAGAGAGAGAGAGAGAGAGAGAGAAGAGACAAGAGACTACCATAGAGGCAGGCTGGGGGTGGGGGATGAAACTAGGGACATTGGTGGTGGGAAATGGGCACTGGTAGAGGGATGGTTGCTGGAACACTGTATGACTAAAAACCAAACATGAACATCTTTGAACTTGTGTATTTCATGGTGGTAAAATAAAATATTTTTTAAAAATAAAAATTTTATTGAAATAAATAAATAATAAACAAATAAATACATTTGTTGAAAGCCTCTTCAACAAATGGTGCTGGGAAAAATTGGGTAGATATGTGTAAAATAATGAACTTAGACTTCTTTTTAACACTATGCACAAAAGTCAGATCAGAATGGATTAAAGAGCTCAGCATCAGACATGAATCTATAAGGTACATCAAAGAAAACATAGGAAAACGCTCTACAACATTGAAACTAAAGGCATCTTCAAAGACAAAACACCACGGACAAAGCAAATGGAAGCAAAGATAAACAAATGGGATTATAAAGAACTGAAAAGCTTCTGCACCACAAAAGATAGTGACCAAGATACAGAGACAACCCACACACTGGGAAAGAATATTCATCCAAAGCCCATCTGATAAGGGTTAATATCCAGGATATATCAAGCACTGGTAGAACTTTATAGGAAGAAAAAAACCAACCCCATCAAAAAAATGGGGAGAAGAAATGAACAGAAACTTAAAGAAAGATGATATTCGAATGGGGGAAAGACACATGGAAAAATGTTCATCATCACTAATCATCAAGGAGATGCAAATCAAAACAATAATAAGATATCATCTCACACCATAGAGACTGGCACACATCCAAAAGAGAACAACTGGTGCTGGCGTGGATGTGGGGAGAAAGGGACTTAATCCACTGTGGGTGGGAGTGCTGATTGGTCCAGCCTTTTTTGGAAAACAATTTGGACATTCTCCAAAAACTTAATATTGGGCTCCCATTTGACCAAGCAATACCACTCCTGGGAGTATATCCTGGAGACCCAAAAACACAAAGCAGAAACACTATGGGCACTTCTGTATTTGTCTCAGCTCTATTCACAATAGCCAGAATTTGGAAACAACCTAAATGCCCGAGAACAGAAGACTGGCTAAAGAAACTGTGGTACATCTACACAGTGGAATACTATGCAGCTGTCAGAAAAGATGAAGTCATGAAATTTATCTGCAAATGGATGAACATGGAGACTATCATGCTGATTGATATTAGTCAGAAGGAAAAGGACAGATATAGAATGACTGCATTCTTTAATGGGGTATAAATAATACTTGTGTTCTACTAATTATGGGAAATGTTAATGCCAGACTAGAACTGAGCATTGAATGTACACAAAGGGATTTGCACAATAATCCTTAAATGTCTATAGAGCAAGTCACAAAGTATAAGAGGAGAGAGAGAGAGAGAGAGAGAGAGAGAGAGAGAGAGAAGATAAGGAAAGAAGTACCTGCTATAGAAGCAGGCTGGGGAAGAGGGAGGGAATTTGGGGCCATAAATAGTGGAAATAGGGCACTGGTAGAGGGGCGGGTGCTGGAACAATGTATGATTGAAATCCAATCATGAGAATTTCTGTAATTGTATATTGCGCGGTGGTATAATAAAAAAAATTTAGAAAAAATTTAATTTGCCTGTTGCTAATTCATAATGGATTTTGGTTCATTGCAAAACTTGCCTAACACACTGACTAAATTTAGCAGTTTTTTATTTGTTTGTTCTTAAGCTTTTACCTAGATGATCATATTGTCTATAAAAAAGCAATATTGCTTCTTCCTGCATATTCTAAGGAACACACTATATCCCCAGTAAAATGTTGAACATTATAGTGACTCTATGCATTTTTTTTTTGCCTTTTTTTTGGGGTGTGGGGTCACACCCAGTGATGCTCAGGAGTTACTCCTGGCCCTTCACTCAGGAATTATTCCTGGCCGTACTTGGGGGTTCATAGGGATGCCGGGATAAAACCCAGGTCAGCTGTGTACAAGGCAAACTCCCCTCCTTACTGTGCTATTGCTCCGGCCCCGACTATACATTCTTTTTTTTTTTTTTGTTTGCTTTTTGGGTCACACCCGGCAATGCTCAGGGGTTTCTCCTGGCTCTGCACTCAGGAATTACTCCTGGCGGTGCTTGGGGACCATATGGGATGCTGGGGATCGAACCCAGGCCGGCATAGGCCGGCGCGTGCAAGACAAAAGCCCTACCCCGCTGGGCTATGGCTCCAGCCCCGACTATACATTCTTGACTTGTTCCTAAAGCTGGAGAGAAGAAGACATTCTGGTCTTTCACAGCTTGTTAGATGTTAGATGTCAGTTTTTGTGGATGTCCTTTATTTGTGTGATGAAGTTTGCTTTTACTATGCATATGCTTGGATTCTTAAATTAAGTAATGCATGCTAGATTTTTGCCTAATTTTTCTGTACCTACCAATACAATATTTAATTTAATTTTTTAGTATATTAACATAATCTGAAAATTATTTATTCACATCTTTCAACTTTTCAATCTAAAATATAATCTATCCATTTATATTTCACTATCACTATCACTAGCTTCCCGTTAATCATCTATTTGCTAGAGCGGGCACCAGTAATATCTCCATATGTCCTGTCTCATGCTAGTAGAATCCAAAGGAATCCGCTTGCTCCAGTAGCATAAAGATCCTCAAACAATTGTATTAGGTCACGGAATGACCTAATATAAATGTTACTGGTATTTGGCATATCAAATACTACACGAGCAGCTTGCCGGGCTTGCCGTGCAGGTGGCATACTGTGTAGTCACCTCTAAATAAAGCATTTATTGATAAACCGTGGCGCGCTAGCGGCCGCGCAGCCAGGCTGTGATAGTCTGGTCTGCTGGGTGGAGCTGTGACGAGGGAAGTCCGGATGTGGAAAATGGCGGGCCCCATGGAGTAGGGGAGGGTGGTCTGGCTTGTTGTGAGGGCTCAGCTGGGGTGGCAGGCCAGGGCTAGAACCCGCCATGCCTCCCGGGCGCCCCCACGAGCAGCTGGGCACAGGGAGAGCAAGTAGCAGCTCTGCCCCATGTCTGAGAGTCTCTGGTTCAGCATACCTGGGCCAGATTGAAAAAAAAAACTGCTGCAGGGTGGGTGTGGATGATCCAGGGCTGTGATAGTCTGGTCTACTGGGTGGAGCTGTGACAAGAGGGAAGTCCGGATGTGGAAAATGACGGGCCCGTGGAATAGGGGAGGGGGTGGTCTGGCTTTGTTGTGAGGCTCAGCTGGGGTGGCAGGCCAGGGCTAGAACCCGCCATGCCTCCCAGGTGCCTCACGAGCAGCTGGGCACAGGGAGAGCAAGTAGCAGCTCTGCCCCATGTCTGAGAGTCTCTGGTTCAGCATACCTGGGCGGATTGAAAAAAAATGGTATGGTCTACGGCCATACCATTTATATTTATTTATTTAAAAATATTTTATTTTATATATACATTTTAATTGAATCACAGTGAAATACAGTTACAAAGTTCTTCATTATTGGGTTTCAGTCATACAATGTTCCGTCACCTGTTGCTTCACAATGTATGTTCCCATCACCAAACATTCCTAATTTCCCTCCTGCACCCTTCCACCAGCCTGTCTGTATGACAGACTCTCTCTTTCTCTCTCTTTTCCCTCTCTCTCTCTCTCTCTCTACTTTTAAGCCTTATGGTTGGCAATACAGATACTGAAAGGTTATCAGGTATATCCTTTTACCTACTTTCAACACTCAATTCCTGTCCAAAATGATCATTGTCAACTATCATTGTCATACTGTTCCCTTCTCTACACTAATTGCCCTTCTCCTCCCTGACAGTCTTTGGCAAGTTTCCAACCAGGGGTTAGTTCTCATGGCCCCTGTTTTCCCTGAGCTTGGATATTAGCCTCATACTATATTATTTTTATATCCCACAAATGAATGCAGTCATTCCATATCTGTCCCTCTGCTTCTGACTCATTTCACTCAGCAAGATACTCTCTATGTCCATCCACTTATAAGTAAATTTCATGATTTCATTTTTCCTAATGGCTGCATAGTATTTCATTGTTTAGATGTACCATGGTTTTTTATCCAGGCATCTGTTTTAGGGCACTCAGGTTGTTTCCCGATTCTGACTATTGTGAATAGTGCTTCAATGAACAGAGACTTGCACATAGTGTTTCTGCTGTGTGTTTGGGCACCCAGAGTATATTCCCAGAAGTAGCATTCCTGAGAAAAATGGGAACTCAATTTCTAGTGTTTTCTGAGTTATGTCCATATCGTTTTCCAAAAAGCCTGGACCAGTCGGCATTCCCACCAACAATGGAAAGTCCTGAAAGAGGAAGTCTTTGTCTCCCCTTGCCAGCCAGAGAAGGACCCAAAGTTCCCCTTCGCCAGCAGTTTCATTTCTCCCACAGCTCATTCTAAGGCCCTATCTTTAACATTCCTGGATTTTCCCGGGATCATACTATTCTGTCCCAGAACTAGGAGTCACAAAATAAAGATAATGAACATTACCTGAGGCAGATGGCCAGAAAGACTCAAACCAGCCACACCGCCCTAAAGATTCTCTGTAATACCTGATTGATAACAATGCTAAGGATTTTTAAAAAGGCTAACACTAAACTTAATTTTAATTTACTTCTATACTAAGTTCCTCCCCTCAAGGGGACTTCCTTTCCTTTCTTTTCTACTTTCCAACAAAGTTTTCTACTTCCCAACTCTGAGTCTGAGCATCTGAGTTATTATTCAATATTTTCATTCTTGAAAATATTGAAGAATCTGGAATCAAGAGCAAACACAGAGACCAGCCACCGCCGCTTCAGCCTCACCTGCATTGGTCCATTTCTCTCTGCATCTGTGTCAGCTCAGGCTGCCTTGCTCTTTGGGATATGTGCCAGTCCGGTGGCATGAGACGATGTCTCATTGTTGTTTTGATTTGCATCCCCTGATGATTAATGATGTAGAGCATTTTTCCATGTTTTTTTTTTGTCATTTGAATTTCTTCTTTGAGGAAGTTTCTGTTCATTTCCTCTCCCTATTTTTTGTCCATCCATTTGTAGATGCAAATAAAAGCATACTTTCACCCATAGGAAAATGTCACTGATCATGATATTTTATATTTTAATATATTGTTGGATTTGATAACATTGTGTTAAGAATTTATATAACTATGTTCATGAAGATATGGTCTATAACTTCATTTGCAATTAATAATTCAAACATTATTAATATGTTTGAATTAAAATATATTATCTTGTTATGTTTTTTTATTTATCCCTTCTCTATTTTGGGATTACTTGATAAACTTGTTTTGTTGTATTAGTAGTTTTTTGTTTTGCTATTTTAGTTTGTAGTATGTATCTTCAATTTTTTCAGTTTACCTTCATGTGCTATCTAATATATAAGCAGTATTTTGGAGTTGGTGAAAGAGTACAGTGAGAAGGGCATTTGCCTTTTATCCACTGACCAAGGTTCAATTCCCTGCACCACATATGGTCCTCTAAGTGCCCAGCAAAGACCCCTGAGCACAGAGCTAGGAGTAAGCCCTGAGGTAATACTTGCCAGGGTGTCAAAACAAACAAAAATATGCAAAATATGTATATAAATTTTCTATATTTTATAACATTTTAAAAGTCATAGCAGCAGAATACTCTTATAAGACTTCCAACAATTTTTTACTGCAGCCCAACTACATAGATATAAACAAATATATGTGTACACATATAAAATATGCACAAAATATTTCTCTATGCTTTAGTGGACAGTCCTTTTTTTCTTTTTTTCCTTTTGGGCCACAATTCCAGGTACTCAGGGTCACTTCTGACAGGAGTGAGGGAACTAGATGAGCTGCCAGAAATTCAACGAAGGTCAGTCACATACAAGGGGAGTGTTCTACTCACTGTGTATGGCTCTCACTCAGAGGACAACCTTTTCAAAAATAAGAAATAATAAACAAAACATATTTTTTGAAGAGTTATAGTAACCTCTTCATTCCTTTAATGGATCAGATTTTGACCTGGACTTTTTTTTTTCTCTTGCATGACTTCTTTAACATTCCTTGTGACACAGTCCTCTAAAGAAAAATTCTTTCAGTTCTTGACTATCTGAACTGATTCTTTGTTGTTGTTGTTGTTTTCTTCTCTTTTTGGTTTCTTATGCAAATATACACTACTTCTCATGTTAGTTCCTATGTCTAATATATAATATATATATTTGTTTCTAGAAACTTTTAAGATTCAAAAATAAATCAGAAATTGTTTTGCTTCAAGCTTTAGGGCTATAACTGGTGGTGCTCAGGGGCCATCACGGCATGTCACTGTTGCTCCATGAACCATATGGTGCTGGGGATGTAACCTTGGGCCTTGACCATGTGCTCTAACACCCAAACTACATACCCAACTCTTCTGCCATCTTTATGATGCTTATTAATGACTCGCTTCATGTTTCTTATACTTGTATTCATTAAACTTTTCACTTACCTACAGTTTATATTAAATATAAAAACATAATTTTGTCATTTTCCCCTAATTATTGGACAGAGATTTCAACTGCATATAAAATCTAGGATGACTAAAGCTGTGTGTCAAGCTAACTATTACTTTAAAGCAGTAAAACTGACAGTTAAAGGTTTAAATTAATTTAATTTAAATTCATATATAAATTTATATCGTCACATAACTGGTGACTTAAGAATTGTGAGTAACAATATAGATGATAAAAACAAATAATGATTAAATGGGTAGAAAAAGTTTAATGATAGTAAATGCTCTTAAGAAATTTAAAGTATCAAAAAGTTAGAACAAGAGCTGAAATAAAAGCATGGCACCTTTTAGTGGAAGTCTTTAGGATGGCCTCTTAGACAGGGAGTATTTGAGAGAACTATCAAAAAAAATGAGCAAAAATACGTGTTCAAAAACAAAGGAACAAGACAAGTATACGGGCAAAGCAATTCTGGGAAAAGGAAGTTATTACAAGTTCCAAATGAGGGAGCATGTTTATTGGGGTGAGAAACCAGCAACTAGGTCAGTAGGAATGGAATAAACTGATAGGAGGGAGAATTATAAAGATACAGTTGAAGAGATGTTTGGAGACCAAATTATGGAGGCCCTTGAGGTCCATGGGGAGGACTTGAAATTTGTTCTGGAGAACTATTTAAGTGGAGAACTATTTTCTGCGCTGAGCAGCAGAGTAACCTGACCTGACTTTGCATTTTCAAATTTGCATTTGAAATGCAAGCATTGAGCCTACTGCCATTTGAAAAATAAAGTTGTGAGAGACCGGGTAGGAAGCCCTTATAAAGGTATGAGATGGGATGGCAGCCAAATTAGTCTAAAGTCTGTCTTCAAAAATAGTCCCATTTTAGAAATGTTTTGCAATCAGGTTGACGGGATGTGTTGAAGAACTCACTGTGTGGTGGAAGATCAATGGAAAAGCCCAAGATAAGATCTAGTTCTTTCTTTCTTTTTTTTTTCTTTTGACTTAAACACTGGAAGGATGGACTTTCTACTTACTGAGAAATTCATGATTGTATAAGAATTAGAGCGTGAAGCTGGGAAGTTGGGGGGTGATCAACATGGATAAAAGGTTGAATTACTTTTGGTAGATTAGGTGGGAATTAGTATATACTTCTAGATGGTCACTTCTGCCCATCACGCTGCCACCACGGGACCTGCTGTGCCGCGGGTTTTACCAGGCCTTGCAGGTTCTTGTCTTTGCCTCTCTGAAGAAGAATTTCAGGAGGAGAATAGCAGTGAAGTAAAACAGATTTTACTTGGAGATTTATAGGAAGGGGAAGGAGGAGAGAAAGTGAGAGAGTACACATCTCAAGAGGGGAAATTCTGTGACACATGTGTTTGGGCACACATGTGCTCAGCCATGTGTCCCAGGCAGCACATGGGCTGAGCAGCATATATGTGGGCTTCCTTTGTTTCAAGGTGGCTTTTATATATTTATCCCAAGCTGCCTCCACGTGTAGCTTCTACTTAGGTAAAACTCCATTGCTAGAGCAGTTGCCAAGTGGAGGTAGAGATGGGAGTGATCTTTGAAAACTCCTTCTCTTGACTTCTGTTCCTGTTGGATCTTCTCTTGGAATGTGGGGCCCGGCTTCTCTGGTCTGGAGTAGCTTCAGGTAAAGGTCTTATCAGGTCTTGGCTCGGGACAGCCCAGAGCTCTTAGGGCTAATGGTTTTTTACATCCTAGAACTTTCATTTCCATGGGCTTTCTCCTATTTATCTGCCTATGTCAGAAGTAAGTGTCTATAAAGAAGAAAAAACCCTCAAGATTCAGTCTAATTTACCCAGGCCATACTTAGTTTGATTGATCCTTCGAATGCCACAGAATCCCTTACTAAATTCATTTGGCTTTTCACTCCTGTACCTGCCTGACAACAATGGCATGTTTTTGTCATTCAACTTTTTTAAAATATAAGTTTGATGCACTGATCTCTTGGATAAGATGGAGCCAAAAGAGGGGCCATGAAAGCCCCCTCAAAAAGAAAAAGACACTTATCTCTTTGACAAGTGAAGACTAATTAGAACCAAGACAAAGTTAAGGTTAGTTAGGACTCCTGAAAAGGATGGACCTATAAAGAATCATGAATTACAGATTACAAACCATTAATCACCTTAACAAAGAAGCACTTTCTTGTGTAAAGGACCACTGGTCATGTTTTCACACTTGTGTCTTGCACAAATTTATGAAGTGTCTTTCTCAAGCTATATAGATTTTTTTTTTTTTGACTATACCTGGCAGTGCTCAGACCTACTGGCCATGTATTGTTGATGGTTCCTTCCCACTGTGCTCAGGGATCAATCTGGTGCCAGGGATCAAACCAGACTGCCTGCATGCAAGTCATGTGCACTGGCCCTTTAAACTTCCTGCTCCAAATATGCATTGATTTTTATATTTATGTTGACCATCTCCCAACATCTGACAGGAAGCATTACAAAGGAAGTCCTTTTCTTATTTTACTTAAAAGACACCACATTCTTTGAATACAATGAATATCTGGAGACCCCTCCTCCCACCCTACATACCCCCTCCCATTTGAGGATACAGCCCATTTGAAGGTCAAAATCCAGAAGTGCAAAAGAGGTTATTCTGGTATCACTTTCATGTTCCTGCCACCGTCCTTCCACTCAGGAATACAAATATGATTAGGGATAATTTCTCCCCAGCAGGGAGAAATACAACTTTACCTGAATATTTTTAGTACTGATGCTTTGATATTTATGGATGTATTTTCGTAAGGTTCCTGAATTATCTATTCCTCTGCCATCTCAAAAACCACCAGCATACAAGTTGAAGGAAGTACAGTGGGAAAGGACTCAGAAGGGAACTGAAAAATATGAAGATATGGTTTTAGGCTTTCTCAGCTTCACCTGACAACTATCTTTGATGAATCATTTGACATTATTTACTCTGATTATATTATATTTGTAAACGGAAGGCATTAGATATACTGATAATCAAAAGCACTTTGGTTCTAGTACTGCAGGATATATTGTAAGCTTTATAAAATTTTGTATGGGTTACCTGATTAGTGAGATAACATTATTTTTTAGATATTCTTAAATATCTAAAACACCTGCCCCTCGAGGTGTTGCAGGTGTGGCTGTGGTGCCCAGCTGCATCAGCAGGTGGCAGACAGGGAGACAGGCTTGTCTACACCCAGGGTTCTGCCCTGTGGGTCCTGGATGGTTGATGGTCTGACATACAAAAAGACTGGATCCCTTGGGATAAATCCAGAGCCACAGCAAGCCTGGCAAGCTACCTGTGGTGTATTCGATATGCCAAAAACAGTAACAATAATGGACCTCATTCCCAATTAACAGAGATGCTACTGGCGCCCACTGGAGCAAATCAATGTACAATGGGAAGACAAGTGATGCAAGTTATTCTTAAATAGTATCAAACTTTAAAATATGATGGTTTGAATCATATCCCAAATAAAGTGAATTTAGAATAGTGCAACAAGAAGGGCTAGAGAAAGGGAAGACACTTGACTGAGTATAGAGCCAGGAGTAATCCCTGAGCATATTGGGTGTGCCCCCCCCCCCCAATAGAATAATGGGACAAGGGAACTGGCTACAATACTGCTCAAGGTAAATGTAGATTATGAAGTTTTAGGTCATTTACTCTTCTTTCTCTCTCTCTTATACCCCTCCCCACACCCCTTTTCAGTTTTCCCTTGTGGGAAAGCTATTGACTTAATAGATCAGACAGAAACCCTGTGTGGAAATTTTAGCTTTGTCCCTTATTATGGATGACCTTAAGCCACTCACTAAACTCTTGCCACTTTTCTTATGGAGAAAAGCATTCACTTGAACACCTATTAGGTATACTACATCCCTAATATGTTTGTAAGAGCGCCAGATAAATTACAGTGTTCTGTGCATTCAAGTTCTGTGAGTATACTTTGTGATACTCATAGTATCACAATGAGTACAGCTGAAAAAAATCAGTAAAATGTCCACGAGTGAAAACATAAGAGCCAAAGGTATTGTTTGCTAACACAGCTATCTTTTCTATTCCATGCCATAGTAGCCTCCGCATGTGTCTGGGAGCTGAATCTTATTGAACCAGCATTAGAGGGAATAAGGCTGAATTACACAGATGTACAGTCTTAAGTTATCGGAGGGGATGCTGATTTTCTTTCTCTCCCAACTTGTCTCCTCGTACTGCTGTCAGTCTTGATTGCTGGAGGACAAGAACCTGGACATGCTCTAACACTACCCCATCATAACCGAAAAAAAAAGAATCCATTTAATTGCCTGTTTTCTTTTTCCTTATTTCTCCCAGGTCCTCAGTGTTACATTTCCGTTCACATTTAACTGAGTTCCATGAGT
Organism: Cryptotis parvus; assembly: GCA_021461705.1. Classification (NCBI taxonomy): domain Eukaryota; kingdom Metazoa; phylum Chordata; class Mammalia; order Eulipotyphla; family Soricidae; genus Cryptotis; species Cryptotis parvus. Next base: position 3,420 of record JAJIBD010003181.1, on the reverse strand, counting down.
AACACACATAAAGTCTGTTATGAAAGAAGACGCTGTATCAGGTTCATTCCTGATTCCTATTTAAGGGGAAAACAGCTGCTCTGCTTCTTCCCTGACCTAGACATATTAGGAGAGGTTTATTTTAAATACAGCTAAATGTTCCATCTTTTTATTAGTATCTCTGATGCCTATGGAGCATCCTTCTCCAGAAGCTTAAAATCAATTCATAGTCATTATTAGTTGACACGTGCAGTGTCCCTGGGAGACAGGCACAGGGCAGTTGGTGCTATCTGCCTGGCTAGGAGAGAACTGGAAGTCACTGGGATGCCTCTGGCTGTTCCCAGGGGGCTGAATGACTAAGGAGGAGAGCACAGTTGTTTACTCAAAATTAGTGCTCTTACCAGTGCAATTTTTAGCTGGAAAATGCATTATTTGCAACTGAGAACAGGAATAGTGGATTTATATTACCAAATTTCACACTAATATTTCTTGCTTCCTGGAACCATCCGTTCTTTTGTAAGGCTGTGCAAATTGGGAAGTACTTAATCATTTATGCATTTATATAAGTACCCATCTGTCCATTCTCTGTGTACTCATCTGCTCTGAGGTCTATTTTGTTCTTGTTGTTGAAGACCTTACTAATATATCTACCTCTAGTAGATTTTAGCCCTTGAGGATAAGGTCAAATCTTTTTCACCTCTTTCACTACAGCGCCAGAAGATGTCTGAAATACAAGTGTTTTGTTGACAATTGCTGCATGTCTACAAAGTTGACTTTACATAGTCTATAACTTTCTGAAGAGTAGTTTTGTGTAAATTTGACTCATACAATGAATCCCTTTCATTTGTCAATTGTAAACTTTGTTTTCACTTTTACGTGTAATAGATATGGAAGGTAAGTGGGCTGAGATTGTGGGAATGAACATTCATACATAAATTAGCATTGAACTAAATACCAGTGTAAAGACAAAAGCCCCACCAAAAATATTAAGACCAAGCCCACAAAAATATTAAGGTTTTCACTCGAAGTCACAAATGGTGATGCTTTTAAACCTTTCCAACTCTATGGTGTCACCTTTCCTAGTTAGCCCTTTCAGACTTAAAACACCTACCTGCTTGTGAGCCTCGGATACTCATGACCTAGTCAGATAGAAGTGTCCCTCTCAGCTGTTTCCATCCTTTCAGCGCAGAGACAGCTTATGGATTTGTTTATTTCATGTGAAAAGTATAATGTGTAAGATCACAAAACTTGTGATCTTACACATTTTAAAGGGTATAGTTTAGTTGAACCAAGTAAATTTCCAGCACAGTGAAACATCTCCAGGATATTTTTATTTTGAAAATCTCTGACTTGATATCCTATATCTATAGGATATGGAATATACATACATGGATCTATGAATAGCTCTTTCTCTCTCACAAAACTCTGGTGACAAACATTGTAAGACAATAATATTCCACCAGCTCTTGTGTCACCATTTATTGATCATTCATTTACTGACAGAGATTTTGCTTGCTTCCACTTTCTTGGTTATCATGAATAGCATTTCTGTGAACTGGTGTGTTCAACTATCTCTTTGACACCCAGATGCATACCAGAATTAAGGTTGCTTGCTGTGCACTTGCCACACAGTAGTTCAATTATCCATTTTCATAGTAATGCCATCATCCGCACTCCCACCAACAGTACACAGAATTCTACTTCTAATTTCTCCATACACTCATTAACACTTGCTATTTTTCACAGTAGCAATTTTAATAGATATGAGGTGACATTTCATTGTGGTTCTTCTGATTTGTTGATTTCTCTGATCAATAAAGCTAAGAATTTTTTAAATATTATGGACTGCACATATCATCTTTGAAGAGATGTCTATTCAAGTCCATTGCACATTTTAAAAAATTGCATTATCTGGGCCAGAGTGATAGAAGTGCATTTGCCTTGCAAGCGGCTGACCTGGATTCAATTCCCTGGCACTCCATATGGTCCCCTGAGCACTGCTGGGAGTAAATCCTGAGTGTAGAGCCAGGAGTAACCCCTGAGCATTGCCGGATATGACCCAAAAAAAGAAAAAAAAACATTTAAAAAGTTGCATTATGCAGAAGGTCTACATAATTCCATTAATCTAAACTAATTTCTACCCATGTCTTGTTCTGGTGGTAATTTAAAAGAGTGTTTCTTGGGCTGATGTTTCATCTTCAAGAGATGGTTTAGGGTCGGAGCGATAACACAGCGGGTTCTATCCCTGGCATCCCATATGGTCCCTTGAGCACTGCCAGGAGTAATTCCTGAGTACAGAGTGGGGTAACAGCTGAGCATTGCCAGGTATGGCCCAAAAAAAGAAAAAAAAAGAGATGGTTTAGATGGGGGGCCCTTGCTGTGAGTTCTGGGCTTCTCAGATATTGATTCTTCAGTGGGCCCATTCTAAGTCGGTTTTGGACATCTGGCCTTTCCCTCTCCTCCTGTTCACGAATAATCCTGAAGAGAGTATCTGTGGTTACTTTACATCCAAGTTACTTGGGACTGGACCTGATTGAACAGGACCGAAGCAGGGGCAAAAATTAATAAGACAAAGCAGAAATAAGAGAGAAACCCACAGGGTCGGGCCTCCTGAATTGAGAGCCTTGACTCCCCAGACTTTCCATAGTTATTGTCTTAACCGAACAGTGCTCAGCAAAACAAAAATTAAACATAGATTTTTCCTTTCTATGCTAATATAACCAGTAAGCTTTTACATTCCAAAAAGAAAACTAGGAGACGGAGGGGGCAAAAGTTTCTAAGGAGGGTTTGTCTCAAGGGAATTTTCTCTGGGAGAAGTAACAGAGATGAAACAGTAACAGGATCCCTTCAAGGTCAAAGCCACTTTCCACTTAGGATTCTGACTTTAAGCCACCCAGCCAGCCTTCTCCTCAGTCTACCTAACTAAAGCCTATGTTCCCATCACCAAGAGATTTGAAGTGAATTGTTCCAAAAAGAATTACCAGGCTGAAACTGAAAGTTGTGTTTTGGAGAAAGAGAAATGCCATTGAAAAGAAGGGAAGGAAGGGACCAGTGCCTCAGTGAAAGAGGACGAGGCTTTAACATGTGAAGCCCTGTGTGCACACACCCCCGTACACACACACACACACACACACACACACACACACACACACACACACACACACACACACACACTGCAAATGAAGAAAGAAACAGGACAAATGACTAGAAAGAGCCCAGAAGCTTCAGGGAGAAGGGGAGGATGGGAGTTAACTGGGGTGTGTAGGGAAAGAGGAACAGTGAGGCTGGAAAACCACGTGGGCTTGACAACTTCAAGGAGTGGGAAAGCTACCAACCATGACACCCATCAGAATTTCACACCCACTTCAGTGTTCCTGTGTGGCGTTCCAACTTGGGGTTTCTTGCTGCGACATTTCTACTGACACTGACTGGTTGACATGC
>JAJIBD010003180.1:0-69741 GCA_021461705.1 Cryptotis parvus | reverse complement strand
TTTTTTGGTTCTTTTTTTTTTTTTTTTTTTTTTAAACATTTTATTATACCACCGTGAGATATACAATTACAACGTTGTTCACACTTGGGGGGTTTCGGTCACACAGTGTTCCAGAACCCGCCCTCCACCAGTGCCCATTTCCCACCACCAATGTCCCCAATTCCCCCCCCCCCACATCCCGCCTAAATGGCAGGTTCTTTATCTCCTCTCCTCTCCCTCTCTCTCTCCTCCTTCTCCCACACATTGTGGGTTGCACTACGTACACTTAGAAGCCATCATTTGCATTTTTTGTCTGTCCTTAATGCTCAGTTCTATGTTAGCATCAGAACTTTAGACATTTATTCACTCATGTTCCTTTCTCTATCTAAACCAACCTCTGACTCCCACCCGCTTGTGGTAATTTCCACTTTTGGTAAGATCACCTAGTATATTTATGCCATGCAAATAAATGCAGTCATTCTATGTCTCTCCCTTTCCTTCTGACTAATTTCACTCAACATGATTCTTTCCATATCCATCCATTTATAGCAAAATTTCATAACTTCATTTTTTCTGACAGCTGCATAGTATTCCATCGTGTAGATGTACCACAGTTTCTTTATCCAGTCATCAGTTCTCGGGCATACTGGTTGTTTCCAGGTTTTGGCTATTGTGAACAGTGCTGCTATGAAAATAAAAGTGCGGATTGTGTTTCCGCTGTGCGTTTTTGGCTTTCCAGGGTATATTCCCAGGAGGCGGTATGGCTGGGTCAAAGGGGAGCTCAATTTCTAGTCTTTGGAGGAATGTCCATATTGTTTTCCAAAAAGGTTGTACAAGTCGACATTCCCACCAACAGTGTATGAGAGTCCCCTTTTCCCCACATCCACGCCAGCACTTGTTGCTTTTACCCTTTTGGATATGGGCCATTCTCTGTGGTGTGAGGTGATATCTCATTGTTGTTTTGATTTGCATCTCTCTGATGATTAGTGATGATGAGCATTTTTTCATATGCCTTTTGGCCATTCGGATTTCTTCCTTGTCAAAGTTTCTGTTCATCTCCTCTCCCCATTTTCTAATGGGGTTGGCTGTTTTTTTTTTATATAGCTGTACCAGTGCCTGATATATCCTGGATATTAACCCCTTATCAGATGGGTATTGGGTGAATATTCTTTCCCATTCCGTCGACTGTCTTTCTATCTTGGTCACTGTTTCTTTCGAGGTGCAGAAGCTCTTCAGTTTCATGTAGTCCCATATATTTATATTTTCTTCTAGTTGCTTTGCTAATGGTGTTTCACCTTTGAAGATGTCTTTAGCATCGATGTCGTGGAGGGTTTTTCCTATATTTTCTTCAACATACTTTTATGGATTCAGGTCTGACATTGAGATCTTTAATCCATTTTGAACTGATTTTTGTGCAAGGTGTTAGACACAGGTCCAAATTCATTTTTTTACATGTAGCTGTCCAGTTTTCCCAGCACCACTTGTTGAAGAGGCTTTCCTTACTCCAGTTTGGACTCTTTGCACCTTTATCAAAGATTAACTGATCATGTCTTTGAGGGTGGGTGTCAGGATACTCAACTCTATTCCATAGGTCCACCGGTCTGTTTTTATTCCAGTACCACGCTGTTTTAATTACTGCTGCTTTGTAGTACAGTTTGAGGTTGGGAAAGGTGATGCCTCCCATCTTCTTCTTCCCAAGGATTGCTTTAGCTATCCGTGGGGGCTTATTATTCCATATGAATTTCAGAAGTGTTTGGTCAATTTCTTTAAAGAATGTCATGGGAATCCTTATAGGAACCGCATTGAATCTGTACAACGCTCTAGGGAGTATTACCATCTTAACAATGTTAATTCTCCCCATCCATGAGCAGGGGGTGTGTTTCCATTTCCTCGTGTCCTCTTTTATTTCTTGAAGCAGTGTCTTGTAGTTCTCTTTGTATAGATCCTTTACACACTTGGTTAAGCTGATTCCTAGGTATTTGATTTTCTGTGGCACAATTGTGAATGGAATCAATTTCTTAATATCCCTTTCTTCTCTTTCGTTATTTGTGTATAGGAAAGCCACCGACTTTTGGGTATTGATTTTGTACCCTGCCACTCTACTATACCTATCTATTGTTTCTAAGAGTTTTTGGGTCGAGAGTTTAGGGTTCTCTAGATATAATATCATGTCATCTGCAAATAATGATAGCTTGATTTCTTCCTTGCCTATCTGGGTGCCCTTAATGTCCTTTTTCTTCTCTGATTGCTATGGCGAGTACCTCCAGTACTATATTGAATAAAAGAGGTGAGAGAGGGCAACCTTGTCGTGTTCCTGATCTTAAGGGGAAGGCTTTCAATTTTTCCCCCATTGAGAATGATACTCGCTGTGGGCTTTTGGTAGATGACTTTGACTATCTTGAGGAAGCTTCCTTCAATTCCCATTTTCTGGAGGGTTTTAATCATGAATGGGTGCTGGATCTTGTCAAATGCTTTTTCTGCATCTATCGATAGGATCATATGGTTTTTATTTTTTCTCTTATTGATGTGATGTATTATGTTGATTGATTTGCGAATGTTGAACCATCCTTGCATTCCCGGGATGAATCCTACTTGGTCATGATGTATGATCTTTTTGATGAGTCTTTGGATTCTGTTTGCTAGTATTTTGTTGAAGATCTTAGCATCTGTGTTCATCAAGGAGATTGGTCTGTAATTTTCCTTCTTTGTATTGTCTCTCCCTGCTTTGGGTATCAGGGTGATATGCGCCTCGTAGAAGCTGTTTGGGAGTGTTTCTGTTTCTTCTATTTCCTGGAAGAGCTTGAACAGGACTGGCAGTAGGTCCTCCTTAAAGGTTTGGTAGAATTCGCCAGTGAACCCATCTGGACCTGGGCTTTTGTGTTTGGGCAGACTTTTAATTACTGTTTCAATTTCCCCGATGGTGATAGGCTTATTTAGGTATTGGAGGTCTTCTTGTTTCAATCGTGGGAGGTTATAGGACTTCAGGAATTTATCCATTTCTTCTAGGTTCTCATGTTTTGTGGCATACAGGTTCTCAAAATAACCTCTGATGATCTTTTGTATTTCTGTTTTTTCTGTTGTGATGTCTGTTTGGTCAATTTCTTTGAATAATGTCATGGGTATCCTGTTGCAGGACTCATTTAAGGGCCGCTGCATTTGGCTCAAAACATTAGCATACTAAAGGGCCTAGGTGAGGTGCAGGGAGGGATTACCTAAGGACATTTGACCCTCCCTGCTTTCCATAACAGTGGGAGGAAGGTCTGAGTTGCAGGGGTATAAACTAGCCGGTTTTCACTCTCGCTTCTTTGTGGGCTCTTGCTCGCTGTGAGCGCTCACCCTTCTTGGAAGTCTTCTTCTCCTTTTACAAAGCCTTTGCACGTGGTGGTTCGCCATCTTGGCCTACACATGGCTGGGGTTCTAGCCTGGAATCCTAAGCACCGGGCTTTTCCTTTTGCTGATTTGTATGCCTGAACCTGTGATAAGTAAAGCCTTTTAAAACTGCATCGGATTCCTGAGTTTTCATCCATTCCTCGCCGGCTTCGGAGGTAGAAGGGAACTCGCTTCCCGACACTGTCGGGGACCCCCGGCGGAGCGCCCAGACAGTATCCTTATAGGGACTGCATTGAATCTGTACAGAGCTCTAGGGAGTATTACCATTTTGACAATGTTGATTCTCCCCATCCATGAGCAGGGAATATGTTTCCATTTCCTTGTGTCCTCTTTTTATCTCTTGGAGCAGTGTCTTTCTAGTTTTCTTTGTACAGGCTGTGGACCCCAATTCTATTACATCTAAGTTTTAAATCCACTTTGAGTGAAGCTTTGAGCATTGTGTAATACAATGTTCCAATTTCAATCATTTGCTTGTGACCAACCAGATTTCACTGCATCATTTATCAAAGACACTTCTCTTCCTCCACTTTATGGTCTTTGCTTCTTTGCTATAAATTAAATGTCTATTATTTAAGGCTTTATCTCTGGGTTCTAGAGTCTATTCCATTGCTCTGAGACACTAAACTATAAACTCCAATGAGTTTTAGCTATTAGCAATTAATTATGGCTCAAGGTTATGTTTTATAGCTATAAAATTATTATGCAAATTGATTTTTAAATCTAGGCCATCACAGCAATGCTAGGGAGGAGAAAGGGCTGGGAATATCTCATGAATATACTCAGCCCAGCTCAATGTTTCTATAGTTGAACTGCGTTGCTGGTTAAAAAGGAAGGTACCAGAAGAGCCAGAGATAATAATACAAGGAATAGGACATTTACCTGGCATGCAGCCAACCTGAGTTCAATCTCTATGGTCCACATATGGTCTCCCGAGCCCTACCAGGAGTTATCTCTGAGTACAGAGCCAGGAGGAAGCCCTGATCACCACCAGGGGTAGTACTACAATATTTTGTAGAACAAAATATTTCAATGTTCATACCTGGGCAATAAGTTTTCAAGAAATATAGCTTCTGTTTGTCAATACGACTTACTTTTTTTTCTGGTTTTTAGGCCACACCCAGCAGTGTTTGGGTTACTCCTGGTTCTACTCTCAGGAATCATTCCAAGAGGTGCTCAGGGGACCATATGGAATACCAGGGAACAAAACCACATTGATTGCATACAAGATAAGTGCACTATCTGCTGTACCATCACTTTAGCCTCAATGCAACTTACTTTGTATGACTGAAAACTAATTTTGCTATTAAAAACCCAAAATATTCTAGGAGACAATAGAGATAATATAGATGGTAGGGCCCTTGTCTTGTATGTGACCCAGGTTCAATTCCTGACACTCCATATAATCTCCTCAGGTTCCCAGGAATTATTCCTGAGCACAGACTAGGAGTAAACCTTGAACACCACTGGGCGTGGCCCAAAAAAGAAAAAACAAATAAAGGTATAAAATTTCTTTTATAAAAAATAAATAAGTCCCAAATATTCAAATGTATAAACGCATTAATATGAACATATAAGAACCTGGTGTTCAAAAGTAGCTGTGTACACTACTATGGGGACATAACCATTTTTCTTGAAGCTACTCAGAGCTTGTCACTTCATGACAGATGGAGGTAGGAATCTGGTCGGGTTGAAAAGCATAAATGAGTACATTTACTGTATGTTTCTTTAGAACCATTTAAGTCACTAGGCAGAAAAATAACTAAGAGGACTGCAGTGCAGACCTGATGTCCTATCCACAGATGCACGCTCCTCCCTGGCACAGTTAGGCATTGTCCTGGTGGGTCCGGGGAACTACCGGGGTCCCTGGTAACCACAGAATGCCCCCAAGCTACATCATGTCGCAGTAGCAGAGCTCCAAGCCAAGAATGCTTCACTAAAGACTGACAGTCATGCCGACACCTCAAAGCCACTGCCCAGTTAAAAATCTAACTTCTTCCCAGCTCAAAGTTCTAGATTTCCTGGAGTGCTCATTCGTGAATGCGGCATCTCCAAACTCTGCAACACTGACAGTCTACTAGAGGCACTCCAGATTGGATGGGATGTAATATAGAACCAACCAATCTCTACTAACAAAAACGTTAACACAAAAGGCTTAACTTGTAACAATACTAATGTCCCCAGGGTGAGATACAACAATTTTCACCAATTTTTCTTCTAAGAATTTTTTATCATTTCATTAGCAATTTATTGGTAACAAGCAATATAAAATAAATTATTATGGGCCTGCTATGGGGGCAGGTTTGAGGGGTAGGGGGAATTGGAGACAATGGTGGAGGGAAGGCGACATGGTGGTGAGATTGGTGTTGGAATATTGAATGCCTGTAACAAGTCATCATGAATAACTTTGTAAACCACAGTGTTTAAGTAAGTTTGGGGAGTGGGTAGTGGGAGGAAGAGACTTATAGTCCCCTTCTGCCTCTTAGTCACTTTCCAAAGAGAGATAAAATATCCACCATCCTGGATGATCTCAAATACCATTTTTGTGCAATATTTGAAATGTAAACTATCAGCCCTGTGTTGTAATCTGAGCAGAAGAAGCTCAGATTAGTCTTTAGGTCTCAGAATTTGCTATTGCCTACATATCACAGAAGAAGAGAGAGTTGCCATAAGTAGGGACAAATTTGCAATGAAGATTAATTGAAAGCACTAGTAATTCTTTCTGGTAGATAACAGATGAAACACCCTAAATGTCTTGTAGAGAACCAAATGGTTTTGGGGCCAGAACCATAGCAAAGTATTTGCATCACTTGTGTCACTTGTCTTCCCATTGTTCATCGATTTACTCGAGGGCACCAGTAATATCTCCATACATCCTGTCACATGCTAGTGTAGCTCAAGGGCATCTGCTCACTCCAGAAAGACGAAGAGCCCAAACCATTTGTTTAGGTCATGGGAATGAGGTCTATATTGTTACTGTTATTTGGCATATAAAATATGATACGGGTAGCTTGCAGGCTCTGCTGTGTGGATGATATACTCTTGGTAGTAGGGTCTCAGTTCATGCATTTACTGATGAACTGCAATGGGGAGAGATCAGCTTTTCTCTTGGGTGGAGCTCTGATGAGCTGTGAAGTCAAGATGCTGAACATAGTTGCCCCTCATGGTGTTGGGGTTCCTCTGGCATCTTGCGAGGCTCTATTGGGATGACTGGGAAGGGCTAGAACCCGCCTTCGGCTCCCGGACACCTCATGATGAATGAGCACAGGGAGAGCCAGTAGCAGCTCTGCCCTATGTATTGTATACCAGACACTATCTTAAGTCTAACTTGCCAACTTTATACATAGGTGTTGAATGAAGACCTCTCCACAGCAGTTTAAACCTTTCTACAACTATTAGCTGCACTGATTGGTCTACAGCAAGAATATGGAATTGAAATCTATAAAGAGGTTAACAATATGTCATATCTTTATTATAGAATTGACTTGCATTATAAGTTATGCAGCAAAATATCATACATCTCAAGATTCCTGAAAACAGCTAGATAAAACTTGCTTTCAGTTCTAGGATAGAACTCACAGTCTCCCACACACAAGACAAATGCAATGCAGTTGAACTACGTCCCCAGTCCAAAGTCACAAAATTTGACTTAAATGACTTAGTGGTCACAGTTTATTTTTTACTATGAAAGCTTTGAAGAGCTAATAGACACCTGCTTTTCAGCTCATTTATTCGGGTCCACTACCCTTCAGCTAATCATCATCATTATCTTCATCATCATTATGATATTTGGACTTCTCTTTGCTAGAAATCATGTCAATAATGCAGCATGTTTTCTTCCTCTTCATTTTCAGATGACTCTGAGATAGATATTGTTATTAGTTTTATGTACATTCATAGAGAAAATGGTTTAGATGGTCCTGTTGATGTGGGTGGGCCCCATGGATGGCTTTTGTGAGGTGGGAAGGGGAGTGAGATGGTCACTTTCTCCCAGTAGCATCTTCCTCCCGGGACCCACTGGACAGGCTTAGGACTGATAAAGTCTGCAATGAGCCCCTGCACAGCGTGGGCCTGAGCCCCACCAGGCCCACGAGGTGGCCGTCAAGCCACACCTAATGTCCTCTTGATCTCTAGGCACGGGAGTTAATCCCCACCCCCAAGATTTCTCAGGGTGTCACAGACTCAGGCTGGAGTGTGGAATTGCTCTCTACAGGAAAGGAAAATTAGTCCTAGGCCTTACCCAGGGTTTTCTCAGAGTTCTTGTCTTCCTTGCAGAAAAAGAATTTTCAGGAGTAGATGGGCAGTGAAGTAAAACAGATTTTATTGTGGAGGTTTTAGGAAAGGGAAGGAGAAGGGAAAGTGAGACTAATGTGTTCAAGGGAGAATGCAGGCTGCTCCAAAGGCGGAGAGTCCCAACTGATTTCCAAAGGGGGTTTTTAATCCTCTTGGGCTGTAATGCTCTGGAATCTTCTACTGGGCCATCGAAGGTTGGTGGGGGCTAAGGGCTGGGAGGAATAAAGTGGATCCAGCTTCCTCAGAGTCTATTGATGGTTAATGGGTTTCATCAAGTCTTGGTTCCTGGTTCCAAAAGGTGACTCTGAAAGTTCATTGCCTTGGGGGTGGGGGGAGGGTGCCAGCCTGCCTACATCATTGTTATACATTAACAAAGTGCCAGAGGCCAGTGTTGAAGCCAGTTATTGAACTCCACAGCCTTACCTTCTTAATCACTACTCCACCAACTCCAAAACTCAATAGCAGGAAAAGTATTAATTTTTATTGCATATCTTACAGAGCATAATTATACCAGTGCTCTACTCCCATATCAACTAAGTAAGCATGTCCTCTTCCCTTAGAGCTGCTCTGAATTTTTTGAACTGTCTTATATGGCCCCAGGCATAAACACTGGGGAGTGCTGAGAGGAAGGGACTCCTCACCACTGGGGAGCTGATTAATTTACAATTAGCAAAGGCTGTAAGGTCCTTCCTGAAACTTTTGCTCCGGGGCCTAGAATTAAAATTTAGTCACTGAATCCTGTCTCTTTTGTGGGGGACGTAGATCCATCATGAAGAGGTCTAACATTCCAAGTTTTAAGTTCCTTCACAGGTCAACTGAGACTTCTCATGCGAAGATTCATTGTAGGTTTCTACATATTATATGTGTCCTTTGTGCATTCTGAGAACTCAACTTTTACTTTTCCTGTTGCATATTTGTGGATAATTCTCGGTACAGAAAGATAGTACAGGAAATAGGTGTTTGCCTTATACACAGCTGATTCCAGTTTGATTCCTGGAGCCACATATGGTACAGAGCCTGGAGTAGACCCTGAGCCACACCAGGTGTGGCCTGAAAAAGAAAACAAAACAAAAAATTAAGCATATAGGGAAGCAAAATTAACATACTTTAAAAATAATACAATGAGCAGTCACAGATCCCTTACCCTATTTAACACTCATCTTCTACTACATGGATTTTAACATATTTTGCATATTGGAAAATGTCTGTTTATCACAATCTTTCACTGTGAAATACTGTAGTATGTATTTACTAAAACTAAGAACATTTCTTCAAAATGACCAAAACTGACGCATGTGCTGTCTAAACCCATGTGCTGCTTGAGCCCACCTGGCTGAGCACACATGGTGCCTGAACACATGTGCCGCCCACATCTCCCCTCTTGAGATGTAGACTTTCATGTTTTCATACCTAATGCTGGATGTGTGTACTGGGACTCTCTCCACCTTGGGAGAAGCCCACATTCCCTCTTGAGAACATTGCTCTCTCACTTTTTCTCCCTCCTTCCCTTCCCCTGAACTTCCAAATAAAATCGATTCACTTAAAAAAAATTTTTTTTTGAGTTTTGGGTCACACCCGGCAAGGCTCAGAGGTTACTCTTGGCTCTGCACTCAGGAATTACTCCTGGCTGTGCTCGGGGACTATATGGGATGCCGGGATCGAACCGGGCTGGCACAGGCCAGCCCCGTGCAAGGCAAAAAGCCCTACCCACTGGGCTGTCACTCCGGCCCCTACTTAAAAAAAAATTTTTTTAAAACATTATGAACCAGGAGTAACCCCTGAGCATCGTAGATAGATAGATAGATAGATAGATAGATAGATAGATAGATAGATAGATAGATAGATAGATAGATAGATAGATAGATAGATAGATAGATAGATAGATAGATAGATAGATAGATAGATAGATAGATAGATAGATAGATAGATAGATAGATAGATAGATAGATAGATAGATGATGGATGGAGGAGGGAGGGAGGGAGGGATGAATAAATAGATAATGAATGAATGTAACATGAACAACTTTGTAACTGTGTATCTCATGGCTACTTAACTTTTTTAAAAATCACCTACATTAGATGTCAGGACAATAGTTCAGTAGGTAGGGCGCTTGCCTTGCACAAGGCCAACCTGGGATTGGTTCCTGGCTCCTCATATGGTCTTAGAGCCCCTTCAGGAGTGATCCCTGACCACAAAGTCAGGATTACCCCTGAGCATTGCTGGGTGTGGTCCCAAAATAACAACAAAATAACCTACATTAATGTATATTAATTATTATAAAAATTGGCTGCATTTCCCTAATATAATACCAACCATAAATCTTTCCCATTTATTTCAAAATAATTTTTACTGTTATTTTGTGGTTGACTCCCCAGAAGTGTTTGGGGGACAGGTGCCACACCTGGCAATACTCGGTCCAATAGTGTGGACCTGATAACTCAGTGCTAGCACTAGCCCTCAGGGACTGCAGGGTTCCAGCAGAGCTGAAACCGGTCTGGGGCCTCATGTGCAAAGCATGCCCTGCCACTCTTCAATCTAACTCTCACCACAATTTGACTTTTTTTTTATTTGGTTTTGTTTGGGGCCACATCTGGCAGTCCTCAGGGCTCACTCCTGATTCTGTGTTCAAGAATCACTCCTGGCAGACTGGGGAGACTGCATGTGGTGTCAGCGATTGAATCTGGGTTGAGGGGCCAGACTGATAGTTCAGCAAGTAGGGCACTTGCTTTGATTGAGGTTGATCCAGGTTCAATCTCCGACATTCCATATGGTCCCCTGAGCACTGCCAGGAGTAATTCCTGAGTGCAGAGTCAGGAGTAACCCCTGTGCATTGCCAGGTGTGACCCCCAAAGGCTGAGGAAATTGATAAAAAGTATCTGGTCTATTGTATGCAAGGCATGAACCTTACCTGCTGTTCTATCTCTTCAGCCCCATAGTCACAAATTATTTTAATTTATTTGAATGCTCTTTTTTTTATTAACATAACATTGCATTATGCTATATAAGTGTAGCATAAAACTTATAGATTATATTATTATATCACTGAAAAATCAAAATATATGCACTATATTAAGCAGTTGTTGAAGGTATAATTCTCTTTCACATACAATTATTCCTACAGAGATGTTAGTGATTGGATTTCATGCATACAGCTTGAAACCACATTCTAGCTTCAACACCACACTCTACACCAGTGTTTGCTTCCCTCCACCATGTCGCAGATTCCACCTCCAAACCCCACTCATCCACCCCCTCTCCCTACCACAGTTGTCTCAGTTCTCTAGATCTGATTTCAGGTTCTTTTGCCTTTTTGTCATTGCCTTACTAAGCTTCTTCATATCCAGCATATGCTAGAGATCATACTGTATCTGTCCTCCTCCTCATGACTGCCTTCACTCAGCATTGATTCCTTCCAGTTCCATCCATGTAAAAGCAAATTTTCTCATGCTAGTTTATCAAGTTTTGAGTTTGGGTTGTGAAGTTGATGCAAAGTTTCTTTTCCTTCTTTCCTGATGTAAGCTTCCTGATGTAATGTCTTCATTCTAATTTGTTTTGAGTAGTATTTTTATATCTTACTTGATTTCCTCTTTGAAAACATTGCTACTCAGAAGTGTATTGTTTAGTTTCCAGAAGTAATGAAATCTTCTCATACGCCTGTTAGCCAATAGAGACTGGCACATATCCAAAAGAACAAGGACAACAAATGCTGGCACGGATATGGAAGGGGACTCACTTCCATTGTTGGTGGGAATGTTGACTGGTACAGCCTTTTTGGTAAACAATATGGACATTCCTCCAAAGACTAGAAATTGAGCTCCCATTTGACCCAGCCATACCACTCCTGGGAATATACCCTGGAGACCCAAAAACACATAGCAGAAACACCAACTTCACTTCCATATTCATTGCAACACTATTCAAAATAACCAGAATCTGGAAATAAACTGAGTGCTCGAGAACAGAAGACTAGATAAAGAAACTATGGTACATCTACACAATGGAATACTCTGCAGCTGTCAGGAAGGAGGAAGTCATGAACTTTGCCTGAAAATGGATGGACATGGAGATTATCATGCTTAGTGAAATTAGTCAGAAGGAAAAGGACAGATATAGAATGACTGCATTTATCTGTTGGGTATAATTATATACCAGTGTTCTACTAATTATTGGAAATGGTAACATCAGATTAGAACTGTGCATTGAATGTACACAAAGAGATATACATGATAACCCCTAAATGTATGTATGGCAAACTACAATGTGTAAGAGATGGGGGAGAGCAGAGAGAGAGAGAGAAAAGGAAAAATATCTGCCATAGAGACAGGCTGGGGGTCAGGGGTGGGTGGGGAATCTGGGGACTTTAGTGGTGGGAAATGTGCACTGGTGGAGGGATGGGTACTGCAACATTCTGTGACTGAAACCCAACCATGAACAGCTTTGTAAATGTCAATCACATGGTATTAGAATAAAAAAAATTAAAATAAATAAATGGATAAATAAATAAATAAATAAATAAATTATAAATTATAAATAAATAATATATAAATACTGCTACTCTGGTTCAAGTATTTACATCTCAAGAGCTGGAGAGAATTATTTAGAAAATATAGAAAATAGTAGGATATGGGGCCGGAGCGATAGCCCAGCCGGTAGGGCGTTTGCCTTGCACGTGGCCGGCCCATGCCGGCCCGGGTTCCATCCCCGGCATCCCATATGGTCCCCCGAGCACCGCCAGGAGTAATTCCTGAGTGCAGAGCCAGGAGAAACCCCTGAGCATTGCCGAGTGTGACCCAAAAAAGAAAGAAAAAAATAGTAGGATATTTTAATTTAATAGGATATAGGGGGCTGGACACTTAGATGCAACTAACAGATTCTGTTTCAATCCCTAACATTAAATATGGTCTCTAAGTATTGCCACGGGTCATCCCTAAGAACAGAGCTAGGAATTGCCCCTGATTGCCACTGTACTGGGCAAGCCTCCCCCCTAAAAAAAAAGAAATGATTGGTAAAACATGTTACATCATCTTTTTTGTTGTTCCCTCTGATTAGCAAAGATCAAGATAGAGGATGAAGAAATACAAGAAACTATTAACTGTGTGGGCTGTTGTATGAATCACTCAGGAAAGAAAACCTAACCCATGTTGCTACTTGGTAATGGAGCATGCAGATAAACATTCCATCCTGTGAGTTCTAACGGAATTGTTTTCCAGAGGCTAAATATTTTCCTGAGGCTATGAGATATATATTCAACACTCAAGGTGAAATATTTTATATGTTATATCAGACAGCACCAAAGTGGAGATATTTATAAGTTATAACTGTCGTAGAGAATTTTTCAGGAAAGAAAAGGAATAGGATTATGCCTTGAAGATGAATCAAAAAATAGAAGAATTATTTGAGAATTAAGGGGGGCTATGATTATTAGTAGGACAAATTTCTTGAACTGAGCAACGTTTCTAAGAGAAAAGTTTATTTTGTCAGTTTCTGGTATGAATTCAATTCAAAAACACATTTTAGACCATATTTGTACCTTGGTCTAAATTTGTACCTTTTAGACCATATTTGTACCTTGGTCACAGGAAGAGCTGGTACTGGCTCTCCCCTGTGCCCAGCTGCTCATGAGGTGCCCGGGAGGGATGACTAGTTCAAGCCCTGGCCTGCCACCCCAGCAGAGCCTCGCAACAAGCCAGGTGACCCCCCACTCCATGAGGGCCTCCATTTCCCACATCTGGACTTCCCCCTCGTCAGAACTCCACCCAGCAGACCAGCCTATCCCAGCTTGGCTCATCAAGATCCACCCTGCAGCAGTATTTTTTAAATCCGGCCCAGGTATGCTGATATAGCGACTCACAGACATGGCAGAGCTGCTACTGGCTCTCCCTGTACTCAGCCACTCACGAGGCGCCCAGGAGGGATGGCAGATTCTAGCCCTTGCCCGCCACCCCAGCAGAGCCTCGCAACAAGCCAAACAAACCCCTACTCCACTCCATTTTCCACATCCGGACTTCCCCCCTCATCAGAACTCCACCCAGCAGACAAGCCTATCACAGCCCGGCTCATCGAGATCCACCCTGGAGCAGTCTTTTTTCTAAATCCGGCTCAGGTATGCTGATCCAGAGACTCACAGACATGGGGCAGAGCTGCTACTGGCTCTCCCTGTGCCCAGCCACTCACGAGGTGCCCGGGAGGGATGGCGGGTTCTAGCCGTGGCCTGCCACCCCAGCAGAGCCTCGCAACAAGCCAGACAACCCCCCAACTCCATGAGGGTCTCCATTTTCCACATCGGACTTCCCCCTTGTCAGAACTCCACCCTGAAGACCAGCCTATCTCAGCCCGGCTCACGCTGCCCCTTGCGGCCACACGGTTCATCAATAAATGCTGGATTTAGAGATGACTACAAGAGTATGCTACCCACACGGCAGAGCCTGGCAAGCTACCTGTGTCGTATTTGATATGCCACATACCAGTAACAATTACAGACCTCATTCCCATGACCTAATGGAATAGTTTGAGGCCCTTTATGTTCCTGGAGCAAGCAGGTGCCCTTGGGCTCTACTTGCATAAGACAGGACATATGGAGATGCTACTGGTGCCCACTCGAGCAAATCGATGATGAATGGGAAGACAGTGATACAGTGATTTGTACCTTGTTTGGAGGAATTTTCAAGTTTTGTACATGCCTAAAGTTTTCTTAAGTTCTTTGAAAACAGAAATCAGGAAGCTGACACATTTTTCTTCAAGAGAATAAAGGACTGATCTTTATCACATCTAATCAAATTACTTTGTTCACCTTCAGTTTTAGAGATCAAAACTGGCAGTGTTCAGGGGCTCTTCCTGACTCTGTGCTTAGGAATAAGCTCTGGCAATTCTCAGGGAACATGTGTGATGCTGAGAGTTTGAACAGGGGTCAATGGGATGCCAGGCAAGTACCTTGATACCTATACTCTAGCCTCTACCCAAATCCCTTTCAATATAAACATAAAATTGAGACCATTTAGGCTGGTAAATGAATATGGGGCTGCTCCAACCCTAAGTCATTAAGCTCCTACCATTTCTGACTTTGAATCTGAATTTTCTAGAAAATGTTGATGTTGCACCAATAACCACATAGTGAAGATCCACTTTTGGGGCAAACTAGGAGGTTTACTTTTTCTGTTTAGGTGGATAAATATGAGATTAAAGGCCTCCCAAGGGCCAGTTACCAGGCTCAGTGGTATAATTTATTATGCCTTGTTGCATGTGTGAGGCCAAGTGCCTTCTCAGTGCCTCAGTCCTGGCACTGAGAAGGGGAAAAGACCTCTTCAGTGTCAACTGTTAGCAGAGTCATTATTAGAAGGGAACACGCTGCCGTCAACATGCTGCCTCTCCTTTTGGAAACTTGCCAGTCACAGTATCTAGAGAGCAGCAATAAAGACCAGTAATTTCCCCAGCCTAAAAAGCCAAGAATACAAAGGAAGAAAAGTTTTCCGTGACTGTTGAACCTAAATAGATGTTTGTGAAACAAAATTGTAGTATCTGGTGCCTTGATCTTCACAGTAAGAGACTATTTACTTTCTTTTACTACTTCCTTCCTTCCTCCCTTCCTCCCTCCTTCCTTCCTTCCTTCCTTCCATTCTTCCTTCCTTCCTTCCTTCCTTCCATTCTTCCTTCCTTCCTCCCTCCTTCCTTCCTTCCTTCCTTCCTTCCTTCCTTCCTTTCTTTCTTTCTTTCCCTTTTTTCTTTTCTTCCTTTATTTATGAAACAAGATAGTGTTTATTGACTAAAACTAACTTCCAAACAATGCAAAGTCTGGGAGAAGAGGAAAAAAACATATTCAAAAGAGAACAGGAGCTCGAAAGAACAAGTAAGAAAGCAAGCAAACATCAAGATAGAGGTAAGAAACAAGTACAAGGAAGAACTCGGGTTTGAGAGCCCATACCAGTCCTTTAGAGATACTGATATTGTATCAGAAGAATAAACTTCTGAATATTCAGAAAGGTTAACTGATTCTCCCAAGGTGACATAGTAAATAAAATAAACATTTTGTTAAAATAAAATTAGCAGCAGGCCAATTTATGGAAACTTTCAATTTCGATATATTATATATTTTGCTTCATCTTAAACTTTCATTCCTTTTATATTTATTTATTTATTTATCTACTTTTTGGGTCACACCCAGCAATACTCAGGGGTTGCTCCTGGCTCTGCACTCAGGAATTAATCCTGGGGGCCAGAGCGATAGCACAGTGGGTAAGGCATTTGCTTTGCACACAGCTGGCTGACATAGGTTTGATCCCTGACATCCCATATGGTCCCCTGAGCACCTCCAGGAGTAAATCCAGAGTGCAGAGCCAGGACTAACCCCTGATCATTGCTGGGTGTGACCCAAAAAGAAAAAAAAAGGGAATTACTCCTGGAAGTGCTCAGGGTGGGGGTGGGGCATATGGGATGCTGAGGTTTGAACATAGGTCAGGTTGGCTACATGCAAGACAAACGCCCTACCCGCTGGACTATCGCTCTGGTACCTTATCTTAAACTTTCATTATGCTATACTTTGGGAGGCTACCATAAAAATTTGAAAGCTCCTTCCTTCCTTCCTTCCTTCCTTCCTTCCTTCCTTCCTTCCTTCCTTCCTTCCTTCCTTCCTTCCTTCCTTCCTTCCTTCCTTCCTCCCTCCCTCCCTCCCTCCCTCCCTCCCTCCCTCCCCTCCCACCCTCCCTCCTCCCTCCCTCCCTCTTTCCTTAGATTCAACTGTACATGGGTCTATAGCATAGGAAAAAAAGAGTGAGGAGGGAAGTCAATATAAGCTATTTTTTTTCCTAAAGGCTGTTTATGCTCCATGAGCTTACTGGATTTGGTGCTAAGAAAGAGTTTTCCAACAGTCAGTCTGTGTTATGAACTAGGCTGGAACACTTCATTTTGGCCCTTGGGAGATTAACCAACCACTTGAATGCTGATTTAGTGCTTAAAGGACTAAAGACTTTAAAAATCATGGGATTGTAGCTTGCAGAGTTTAGAAATAAATCTTCCAGGCTGCAACGCCAGACAGTGCCACTGCATATATTGTTAAAGAACCAAGACTTATATTTCTCCCAATTTCCGTGAATTCCAAAGTAAAATGAAGTCTTCAATTTGAAGTATACTTTCCTCCTGTAAATATTTTGCCCGAAAGAAATTCTTGGACCCTTTTCAAACTTTTCACTTTAATTTTGGATGTATACATGTTGTATCCCAATGATGTAGCGGAAACAAATACTGGACAAGGAATCTGATTGACAAGTACCATTAAGGAAAAAATTATTAGTTATTAGTTATTATATGGTGTTGAAATGATCACTCTCCTTTACCTAAGAAAATTTTCTGTCTTTGCTGATAGCAAGGGAAATCTAGTTAAAATCTCATTAAAGAGCCATCCCAGGATCACAAGAGCTTAAGAGAAAGACTTAACATATTAATTTGCAGAACAAAGCCAGCCCAAGCCTACAAACAATCTATTAACACATTTGGCAATGCAGGGTTTTAACACCCAGTTATTCCTCCAACCTCAGGAAGCTCAGCCTTCCTGCAGCCTCCCAGGCCTCCCCCACCTCCAACCCCTTTGCACCTGGACCCTGGTTTTTGTGTGTGTTATGAAGAGGGTTATTTTGCCATGAAGAGAGGAGGACTTTCATGACTTCAAACATGGACATTAGATCAAGTTTTTATCTTCTCTCATAATCCTGTCTTTGATGTCACCAGACTGAAACCTCTCGGAATAGAAAGGGGAGATGTGAAAAGAGGCCTAGTTAATTTATATGTTTAAGTGCACTGCCCTAATTCGCCTTGGTAGCATTTTCATTGTCTTCTGCTTTGCATCCTAAAGGCAGGCTTACACCAGGCAATTATGAATGGCCCCTCTGAACAAATAATTGAAATTCACGAGTTGTGGGGTATGGCTAAGCAATGTCTGGGTTGGAGGTGTGAGGTAATATGTATTCTCTTGGGCACTATTAAAGTCGCAGGCACTCTCCACAGGGTGGGTATTTGTCTTACATTAGCTTTAATGGCAACTAATCAGGTAAACTCTGTGCTAGAGACTAAATCTTGGGGAGTCACGCTTTACAAACCAGGGGCTTAGGGCTCCTTGAATCTGTGAAAACAACAAATTCTCCATGAATCAAGGGGCTCTGACATGGCTGCCCCGTTAAAAAATAGGAGTGAATCTAAAAGTGATTTAATTTGGGAGTGGCATGGGTAAATCTTTTGAGAGTGAGAAAAATCAGTGGCCTATGAAAACCCTGAGAGTTTTCATGATTCTAAGAGTTAAGAATTTTACTTTGGAATTTACTTCATTTTACTTTGGAATTCACGGAAATTGGGATGAATTTAAGTCTTGGTTCTTTAAAACAATTCTCAGAGTTCGTCTTTTCTCTCCCATACAGCCAGACAAGTCCAATGTGCAGAGGAAGCTAAGAGCGAACATTCCCAGACGAGAATATTTGCGCATGTGCATTCATATCACACATCCTTGATGAACTAATTATAAATGAGTTACTCCAAGCCAAATTCTGCCCTCTGCTGCCTGCCTCCAAACTGCTTAATATAGTGGCATGTTCGTCAAGGAATAAATGGATGCTGGCTTATAGGCCATAATAAGGTCTTGCATTATCAGCAGCAGTGGCTTGAAAGTGGAATTCAGCCTAAGGAAACACAAACAGCAATCTATAATGGACCCTGTTCAGTGAACTTGCAAAGAATCTCTTAAGGTAAAAGGGCTCTTATTTTTGCAGCTGTTCTATTGCTCAGGATTCCAGAAAATGGCCCCTGCAAACCAGTGAAAAACATGAGCAGCGATAATTTTAGTGACGGGTTGTGGAAGCCTAAAATTCTCCACAGTTTCTAAGATTTTACAGATTTTAATGAAAAACCAAAAAGCTTTTTCTGATACTTGTGAGCATGAACTAAAATCTGGTAACTCAGCTGTAAATGATTCTTCAAAATGAGAAAAGCTCCCCCAAAGAGAATGATCTTGCCCAGGCCACAGAAAATGCAGTACTAACATCCTCCATGTTTCCTAGAGACCCTGGCAAGTGGGAAGAACAATTTGGAAATGAGGTAAATACGGCAGCTAATATTTCCTGAAGAGGACAAGGGAAATAGTGAACGCGGTCATGCACAAAGCCCGCACATACCAGGCCAAGTTGTGTCCTATCGTATGCTTCTGTCCCGCACTTCATGGCCAGTATGATGATCCTGGTAGCCTCCTACCACTACAACAGCAACTCCACTGGGGTCGTTCAACACAAATAACTATAATTAGTACGAATTTGTATCCATACATACAGAAGCATGCAAACAGGTGAACAAAAATAAGTACTCCTTGCAGGCATAATTGTGGCCATAAACTGGAAACCAAGTAAATACCTTAAAATTTTATTTAAGGACCGATACATAAATGTTTCTTCTGTGGGATGAAGGTATCTATAGCTATTAAAAATAAGTTAGAGTAAGAGATGGATTGATGACTTCCAAGCTCCAGACTTAGATAACAATATTGGTGGTCCCTCAACCTACAATTTAAATTTAAAAGAAATTTAAAGCATATAGTTCAAAACTCTTTTTTATTTCTGAAAGTGAAATTCTTTCTGGATTTTTTAAATTCTGAAAATAGAAATGGTAATTCTAAACTAGAACTGAATATTGAAAGTTGACAAAGGGATATACATGATAGTCCTTTAGTGTATGAATTGCGAACCACAGTGCACAGAGAGAGAGAGAGAAAGAGAGAGAGAGAGAGAGAGAGAGAGAAAGATAGTGTGCCTGCCATAGTGGCAGGTGCGGGGTGAGGGAGGGAAACTGGGGACATTGGTGGTGGGAGACCTGCACTGGTGGAGGGATGGGTGTTGCAATAATGTATGACTGAAACCCAATTGTGAACAGCTTTGTAATTGTATCACGTGATATAATAAAATTTAAAAATAAACAAAATTAAAAGAATGAATGAAGGCAATTTTAATAAGCAGTTTTCATCTTTAAAATTTATTATAGAATTTACAAATGCAAAACGAAACCCAGTTATAGAAGATGCATCTGGAATAAATTATATACATAGTTCAATAAAAATGAGTATACATATAAAGAATTCTGAAAACATCTTACAACTTTGTATGAGTTAATTATAGTAGGTTTCTTGAAGTCTGAGCCATAATACTGTTGGTGCAGCATTTGACTTGCACATGACAGACCCAGATTAGATCCCTGGCATACTATACGTTGCCCCAAGCACTGCCAGATGTAATTCCTGAGTGCAGAGCCCAGAAAACTAGGTTTCCTCCAAGAGATATAGAACAATGGTAAGGCAGAGATAGTGCAGTGGATAAGACAGAGAGTACAATAGATTAATCAGAGATAGTGCAGTGGATAAGGCAGAGATAGTGTGAAAGAAGGCAGAAACCCCCCTTTCCCAACCAGGGCAGGCCTACTCATGGAAAGTTACCAATTTAGGGCCTGAGTGTCCTTTTCATCTTGAAGTAACCTTTTGTTATCTACAAAAGTCCCAGAACAAATTCCTGTTAGAGGTTATGAGGACCCCCGCCCAGAATCTACTATCTGGCCTGAATTGCCTGGATTGCATTCCTGCACGTACGCATAGCCGTTGCTGACCCATGATCCCACGCGTGTATCTAGCCGCCCCAAATATAGAAAGAAGTATTAAAAATGATCTGATTGGTGGGGAATGGTTACTTGGTACAAAGTGATTGGCTGCCTGCTGCCGCGAGACCTTGATGTAATATTTTAAATCTATTGGATGGTTATGCGCGGGCTTTTCTGTAGCGGGGAACTATCTCTTAAAAAGATCCTCCCTGGAAGGGCTCGGGGCTCTTAGCCACTGACCGCTTGGGGTCATGCTATGGGCCCGAGTATACTCGTTATTAATAAAACCCTTGCTTTTGCATAGGACCCGGTCTCTCAGAGTTTTCCTTGATAGATGCGGTGTTCGAAGCTCCCAGTCAGTCACCCCACCGGGTGGCCAACTCTTTCAAGTGCAGTGGGTAAGGCAGAGATGGTGCAATGGATAAGGCAATTCCTCTGCACGTTTGGTGACCCAGATTCAATCCCTGACGCCTCATATGCTCCCCTGAACATTGCCAGAAGTGATCCCTGAGTACAGAGCCAAGAGTTACCCAGGAGTCCCCAAACCAAAAACAACAAATAATTCCTTCCTTCCTTCCTTCCTTCCTTCCTTCCTTCCTTCCTTCCTTCCTTCCTTCCTTCCTTCCTTCCTTCCTTCCTTCCTTCCTTCCTTCCTTCCTTCCTTCCTTCCTTCCTTCCTTCCTTCCTTCCTTCCTTCCTCCCTCCCTCCCTCCCTCCCTCCCTCCCTCCCTCCCTCCCTCCCTCCCTCCCTCCCTCCCCCCTCCCTCCCCTCCCTCCCTCCCTCCCTCTCTTCCTCCCTTCCTCCTCCTCTCTCCTTTTGGAAACTTGCCAGTCACAGTATCTAGAGAGCAGCAATAAAGACCAGTAATTTCCGCAGCCTAAAAAGCCAAGAATACAAAGGAACAAAAGTTTTTCATGACTATTGAACCTAAATAGATGTTTGTGAAACAAAATTGTAGTATCTGGTGCCTTGATCTTCACAGTAAGAGACTATTTACTTTCTTTTACTCCTTCCTTCCTTCCTTCCTTCCTTCCTTCCTTCTTTCCTTCCTTCCTTCCTCCCTCCCTCCCTCCCTTCCTTCCTCCCTCCCTCCCTTCCTTCCTTCCTCCCTCCCTTCCTCCCTCCCTCCTCCCTCCTCCCTCCCTCCTCCGTCCTCCCTCCCTTCCCTCCCTCCTCCCTCCTTCCTTTTCTCCTTTCCTTCCTACCTTTTTTTTTTTTTTTGCTTTTTGGGTCACACCTGGCAATGCTCTGGGGTTTCTCCTGGCTCTGCACTCAGGAATCACTCCTGGGGGTGCTCAGGGACCATATGGGATGCCGGGGATCGAACTCAGGCAGGCACAGGCCGGCCGCATGCAAGGCAAACGCCCTACCAGCTGGACTATTGCTCCAGCTCTCCTTCCTACCTTTCTTTTCTCCCTTCTTTCCTCCTTCCCACCCTCCCTCCTTCCCTCCTTCTTTCCTTCCTTCCTTTCTTCCTTCCTTCCTTCCTTTTCTTTACTTTCCTGTCCTTTCTTTCCCTCATTATTTCCATCTCTGCCCTGTCAGTGACCTTTAAACCACCCAGAACCTCCATGCCCCAGAATCTCCATGCCCCGCCATGGTTGAAATCCCACCTTCCTGTTAAAGTTTCAGAACCTGACCAGCCTAGGAGTCTGCCCCAGGAGAACATGAATCAGCACATACAGCATGAGACTGTACGGTTGATGCCTTTCCTTTGGTAGATCTAAAAATATTTGCAGAAATGATGTGTGAGATTCACTCTAAGACCAACGATGGGGTGTCATAGCTCCATGTTATCTCAGTCCAGCTCTCAGTAATAACAGCTTTTATCACTTGATCACTTGACATCCCGTTATTCATCGATTTGCTCCAGCGGGCGCCAGTAACATTTCCATTTGACCCTATCACGTGCCAATGTAGCCCAATGGTATCTGCTTGCTTCAGGAATACAAAGAGCCTCAAACCGTTCTTTCAGGGTCTTGATGAAGAAGTCTGACCATCTTGTAGGTGGGCAGCCACGTGATCTTTTGACATCCCGTGGGATCCAGTCAGTAACGGCTCTAGTCCAGCGGTCATCTCCAAATCGCATTACATGACCAGCCCATCTGATTTTCGATGCCTTGCCAAATGAGACAGCATCCCTGACTCTGGAACAGCGACAGATGTCGGAACTCCAGATTCCTTCTCTCACTTGAGTGAAGCGTGGTATTTCAAGCATAGCTCTTTCAATTCCTCTTTGGGAGACCCAAATAGCATTCTCATCCTGCTTTTGTAGGGCCCAGGTCTCTGAGGCATATGTTAATGCAGAGAGAACGGTGGAGCTGAAGAGATGTGCCCGGAGCCAGAGGTTCTTTTCTTTTTCCCTTTTTTCTTCAATGTTTTTGAAGGCATTCCATGCTGCTTTCTTCCTCCTGCGCAGCTCAGGTTTTAGATCGTTCATCATGTTGACTTCTCGAACCTTGAGAAGCCGTCGAGAACGGCTTTTATGATCTTCAATTTTTCCAGTTCAGTGGAAAGAACAAATACCAGAAAAACAAACAAATGAAATTGAGAGCTCAGCAGAGCATAAGCTCTGAGTGAGGCTATTCCAGAGCCAGTTTGACTAGCGCCCTCAATTCTTAGACTCTTTTCACCCTGGGCAGTTATATTACCTTTCAGATCTTCAGTGTCGTCCTTGGGGAAATGGTTATAGTAATAGTTCTATTCCAAAGAGCTGCACCAGTCTGTATTAGACAATGAGCACAGTGCCCTGTACATAATCACTTAACCATTCCTTTTTATTAAAGAATTTTGACCTGCAATACATGTTTTGAATGATGCTGTCACAGACAGAATCTGAATCCTCAGAATACTTGGAGGAGAAGCCCAGAAATCTGGCTTATGATCCATAGGAAAGGACCAGTAAAGCATATTCTAGTCTGGTTTAATTCAGATTCCGTATACACTTATTGAATGAGTAGCCCTGGATATCTGGATATCTGCCCCTGGATACCCTGGATATCTTCCCCTCCAGGGTTGAAGTCCCATCTTCCTGTTAAAGTTTCAGAACTGGCCGAGCACGGGTCTGCCCCAGGAAAGCATGAACCAGCACAGACAGACTCAGACTGTACAGTTGATGCCTTTCCTTTGGTAGATTTGCCAAGACTTATACTCAGAAATGTGGCCCATGATTTTGTTTTTATTTGTTTGTTTTTGACTGGGGTTTAAGTTTATTCCAGATCTAAGGCCTATGTAATCAAGGGGTAATTAACTGTGATGGTCGATAAGTATGTTGCACAACTATGTGGGCTCCGTGTGAGTGATCTACACAGGAAGCCAACTTAGAGTCCAAATGATTTGGGGCATACAAAGCCTTAGAGCAGGGAGAGTGAAGAGTTCAGTTTTACAGATCTCATCTAAATATCTACCCTTGAAGACAATGGCTAATCAAACAGCCACAGCTGAGATTCCTGTGAGAGTGGCATTTAGAAGGAAAATTTCTTTTAGTTCTATGCCTGTTAACACCTCAGACAACACTGTGGCTCCTATAAGCCCTGGATAGAGTCTGTCTGTGGGGAAACTTCTCCCAGCCCAGAATATTCAGCATGAAAACCATTCTACAACTTAACTTTAAGATAATATGCTCTATTTCAATCTAGAGCCGTGCTGCTCAAGTTCTTTCCAGCTCAATATGAGCCAGACATTTTGATAAATAAAAATGCCATCATTACATTACTCTACTGTATAAATTTTGATTTTTTTCTTCCTTTTTAGATAGCTTATTTTTTCATATTTTTATAGAAACAGAAAACAAAGCTAGCATCCAAATACTATTTGAACTCAGAATTCATAGAGTAAGGTGTTTAGTTTTATAGATCTCATCTAAACATCATCCTTGAGAAATATGACTGATAGGACTGATACATAAATATGTATAAACAAATATATATGTGTGTTTTAAGGAAGCAATTATTTTACCCACCCCAAAGCACCCATTTCATTCCGTTCCTGTTCACACTTTCTACCCTTTCAACCCACTCCCCAACTTTGGTGACATAGTTCCGTGGTCAAACTAAAGGCTTGTTTTCTTTTTTTTTTTTTAATTTTTTATTATACCACCGTGAAACATACAACTACAAAGGTGTTCATAATTGGTTCTTGGTAATACAGTATTCCAGCACCCATCCCTCCACCAGTGCCCCATTTCCACCACCAATGTACCCCTCCCCCCCCCCCCCCACCCGCCTTAATAGCAGGTACCCCAGTTTCCTCTCTTTCTATCTCTATCTCTCTCTCTGTCTCTGCATCTCTCTCCCTCTTATTTTACACATTGTGGCTAGCCCTGCAGATATTTAGTTTATCACTTAAGTCTCTTTGTGTATATTCAGTGGTGAGTTTTAATCTGCCATTACCATTTCCCATATTTATTAAAACACTGGTATCTATATCCTATTAATGAATGCAGTCATTCTATATCTGTCCTTTTCCTTCTGACTAATTTCACTCAGCATGATAGACTCCATGTCCATCCATTTACAGGTAAATTTCATAATTTCATCCTTTCTGACAGCCGCATAGTATTCCATAGTGTAGATGAACCACAGTTTCTTTAGCCAGTCCTCTGTTCTCGGGCATGTAGGTTGTTTCCAGATTCTAGCTATAGTGAATAGCGCAGAGATGAATAAAGAAGTACAGATAGTGTTTCTGCTATGTGTTTTTCGGTCTCTTGGGTATATTCCCAGGAGTGCTATTGCTGGATCAAATGGGAGCTCAATATCTAGCTTTCGGAGGAATGCCCATATTGTTTTCCAAAAGGGCTGGACCAGTCGGCACTCCCACCAGCAGTGGATGAGAGTCCTAAAGGCTTGTTTTCATTTGCCATTGTATTCCCTTCCTTTGTTCTTTATACGCCACATATGAGTGAAATCATCCAATATTTGTCTTTCTCCTTATTTTTCTTTGCATGATTACCTTTTTAATTTCATAGTGAATGTAAAATACTCTATTTTATCTTTTTTATTAGTAGAATCATATTAGTTCATCTGACATATACCACATCTTTATTCATCTGTCATTGGGCAACTGGACTGTTTCTTAATCTAGCTAGTTTTGTTTTATTTTGTTTTGTTGGGGGCACACCTGGAAGTACTCAGCAATTACTCCTGGCTCTGCACCCTTGGATCACTCCTGTTGGTCTCAGGGAACCATGCAAGGTGAGAGGAATAAACCCCCGTCAGCTGTGTGCGAGGTAAGTGTCCTACCTGCTGTACTACCACTCTGGCCTCCAAATCAAATTACTTTCAAAATGCTGCAATGAGTAAAATTATGCATAAATCTTTTTTTTTTTGTTTTTTTTTTTTTTTGCTTTTTGGGTCACACCCGGCAATGCTCAGGGGTTACTCCTGGCTCTGCACTCAGGAATTACTCCTGGCGGTGCTTGGGGGACCATATGGGGCGCCGGGGGATCGAACCTGGGCCGGCACAGGCCGGCGTGCAAGGCAAACGCCCTACCCGCTGGGCTGTCGCTCCAAACCCCGCATAAATCTTTTTCCAGAATAGTGTTTTTAGTTCTTTGGAGAGATATCTAAGATTGTATTGCTGGGTCCTATGTCAGGTATATATTTTAGGAGATCTCCAAACTGTTTCCCACAGTTCATATCTCCACCGGCAATAGATGAAGGGTCCTTTTTCTCCACACCCCTGATAGAATTTATTGTTTCTGTACCTTTCAGTAAAGGTCATTCTCACAGGTGTAGGTTAATATCTCATTGTCAATTGCATTTCCCCGATAATGGGGGAAAATTGTTTCTTATGACCAAATAGGCGAATCTCTTAGATGAGACGTGGAGTCTGCCATCTTCACAGGTTGCTAACCCCAAATAGATCTGTATTCCTTCCTTCCTCCCTTCCTTCCTCCCTTCCTTCCTCTATTGCCAGGAGTCCAACCCAGACATGCAAGGCAAATTCTCTGCCACAGAGCCACATCTCCAACCCTGTTTTCTTTCACATCAATGTTGTTTCTTAAATATTGAACTACAAACTATACTTGAGGTTGTAACTTTTACTTTTGTTCATTTATTATTTTTGGTTTTGGGGCCTCACCTGGCCGTGCTCAGCATACTCCTGCTTCTGCACACAGGGATCACTCCTAGTGGGTTTCAGAATATCGTTATGTGGTGCCGGGTTGGAAACTGATCTGTGGCATCCAAGGCAAGGGACCCCACAAGAGGACTTTAATTTCTCACCCCCAACACTGGACAGACCGACCAGTCAGAAACAAGGAAGCAGCAGTTTGCCAGAACTCACAAAGTTCAAGAACAGAAAGTTAATCCATGACAAAATGGAGAGATCAATAGACACATTACTAGGCTATCTCCCCTTCTTTAAGTCGGAGCTTCATTTAACTCTTTAATCTTCACTTCTGGAAATTCCATCCAGTTTTTGAGAGTCAGCAAAAGAGATAACTCAGTTTGACAGCAATTTCTTCTCAACCAAAGTAGGGCTGAATCAGTCACACTATATAAAACAGAGTTTTAGTCTAGGCTTCTTCAAGAACAAACTCTAAGTCAGGATTCTGGTGCAGAGTTTATCTGTGAGAAAAGCTAAGGAAACAGAAGCAGGGAAAGGAATGGGGGAAAGAACCTGAGGAAACTCAGTAAATAGGAGGTTGAATCCATTATTTATAATAAATTTAAATTGAAGCAGGACTCACATTCATGATTTTCTTACCAGATAACTCGTCAGGATAGTAAGGATAGTAAGGTGCCAGACTTCACATTTTAGAATATGTTAGTAAAAAGAATTTTGTTTTTGATTATTTTCTTTAGTTGAAGTGAGACTTAAGCTTAAGTGCTATAAAATGCAAATATGTCACTAAACTGTCAGTTGAAGGGATATGCTAGATTGTTTTTTCTGAGCACTGAGTCCTTTCATATACAGGTAGAATCTAGCTGGAACTGTTCTTCTCAAACATAATGTGTACACAAATCATCAAAGCTTCTTATAAAAACGAAAATTTAATTTCAGTACATGTGAGGTCGGTTCTATGACTTTGCTTCTCTACTCAGTTCCCTGGTGAGGTTGAAGCAGCTGATCCTCCGAGCACCGAACAGTAAAGGCACAGCTAATAAATAGGACTAACCAGATCTGCCTTTGTCACAGATACCTTGACTGGCTTTGCTGTAAATATCCCAGACTTTGTCTCCACCCCCCACTGTTCTCTTGGAATCAGCTCATGCCAACTCCCCAAGGGGAAATTTTGAGAAAATTTTCAAGTCAACTGTTAACTTCTTTGATCATTAGAAATCAGCTGTGGTGGGAGAAACAATTTTACCATAATAGAAAATGTTATAATGAAGGCTTGTGTTTTTCAGAAAGTCCTCTGACTGGCACTGTTCTGCTCATAGCTCTTAACCCTTAACAACATGCTGCCTGCCAGAAGGCTCTATTCAGGCCCCCAAAGGGATGTGGGGTTAAGGTTTCTGCAGGGTAGGTGGAAACTAGATCTCTAAGCAGAAATAAACAAGGAAAAACAGATTATTGTTGTTATTACCATAATCATTATGCTGTTTCATATTTTATTTTTATTAAAACATTGTGATTTGCAAAGTTGTTCATAATACAGTTGTTTCAGGCATACAGTGTTCCAACACAGTCCCATCACCATCCACCTTCTCTCCAACAAAGACCTCAGTTCTCTTCTGCCTGCTAGCTTGCACCCTTAGCGAACACATACCAAATTACTTTATATTGCTTGATCCAACAAAACTTGGAAAATGGCAAATGGAATTATATAAAATACATCAATAAGTCAATTTATGATGATTGATTGTTTATGATTTTAACCTATGTAAATAAATTAAAATCAGTTAAACAATATAATTTAATGTTTATTCTCATTTAAATAAATAAGTTTTCAACTCTGGCATCTAAAATATATTGCACTAAATTTTATTTTGCTCTTTAGTCTCATAATAATCATCATGTCTTCCCTATTATTTATAAAATTAAAAATATCTTTCCTAATATATTATGCAGTTTATGTGGCATAGGTAAAGCCTACAAATGTATACTTTGGTAAGAATGTAGAAATTTAAAAAAACTTTAAAATAAAAGGAAAACCTAAATAAATCTATGAAATTATAGTCTTTTATTCTAAGAAAGAGAATATTGGTTTTATATTAAAATATTAGACTATAGACAGTGTCTACATTAATAAATAAAGGATTGCTATTTAATTATTGATATACCATGAAGGTCCAGAGACTCTCACACATGGGGCAGAGCTGTTCCTTGCTCTCCCTGTGCACAGCCGTTCATGAGGCAGTCGGGAGGCATGGCGGGTTCTAGCCCTGGCCCACCACCTCGGCAGAGCCTCACAACAAGCCAGACCACCCCCTCCCTCACTCCACGGGCACCGCCATTTTCCACTTTTGGACTTCCCTCTCGTCAGAACTCCACCCAGCAGACCAGCCCATCACAGCCTGGATCACCGGCACCCACCGTGCAGCAGCTTTTTCCTCAATCCGGCCCAGAACTCCACCCAGCAGACCAGCCCATCACAGCCCGGATCACCGACACCCACCGCTGCAGCTTTTTTCCTCAATCCGGCCCAGGTATGCTGGTCCAGAGACTCTCACACATGGGGCAGAGCTGTTCCTCGCTCTCCCTGTGCACAGCCGTTCATGAGGCAGTCGGGAGGCATGGCGGGTTCTAGCCCTGGCCCACCACCTCGGCAGAGCCTCACAACAAGCCAGACCACCCCTCCTCACTCCACGGGTGCTGCCATTTTCCACTTTTGGACTTCCTTCTCGTCAGAACTCCACCCAGCAGACCAGCCCATCACAGCCCGGCCTCGCGCAGCTGCTTGCGGCCGCACGGTTCATCAATAAATGCTTTATTTGGAGGTGTTTAAATAATATACCCTCCCGGACGGCAAGCCTAGCAAGCTGCTCGTGTTGTATTTGACATGCCAAATGCCAGTAACAATTATATTAGGTCATTCCCATGACCTAATATAATGGTTTGAGGCTCTTTATGTTCCTGTAGCAAGCCGATGCCCTTTGCTCTACTGGCATGAGACAGGACATATGGGGATATTACTGGTGCCCGCTCTAGCAAATAGATGATCAACGGGAAGATCGTGATCGTGATCGTGATATACCATGAAATATTTTAACAAAGAAAACTTTATCACAGTGATAGCTATTAAAATAAAAATAAATAAAAAGCATTATAAATTGAGTAAAATTATTACTAGGCCTGTAGAAATACATTAAATATATGTAGTACATTATGCCAAGTGGGAAAAAGCAGAATACCGACATGGAATTTGTCACTTAACGATGAGTTTGCTTTACATATAGAAACATACATGTATATGACAAAAATAGGAAATAAATGCATATATCAAAATAGCTTTTTATCATTCTAGTAGTCAAAAAAAATTCAAATTTCCTCATATAATACTGTATAATAATACAATAATAAAAATATATTATTGTAATATAAAATATAACAAAACACATAATTTAGTCTCCTTTTTTTCAAATTATAAAAAGCACAGTAAAAGTATGACCAAACAAGTCAGGAGAATTTTAATTGACTTTACCATTCATTGTTACATATAAAATGCACTACTTTTATTTTTTTGTAATTTACTTTTTATCATTTTTCCCGTTCATCATCTATTTGCTCTAGCGGGCACCAGTAATATCTCCATATGTCCTGTCTCATGCTAGTAGAGCCCAAGGGCATCTGCTTGCTCCAGGAACATAAAAAGCCTCAAAACATTATGACCTAATATAATTGTTACTGGTATTTGGCATATCAAATACGACACAGGCAGCTTGCCAGGCTTGCCGTGCGGGTGGCATACTCTTTGTAGTCACCTCTAAATACAGCAATTATTGATGAACCACGCCACGAGCCGGGATGTGATAGTCTCATCTGCTGGGTGGAGTTCCGACGAGGGGGAGGTCCGGATGTGGAAAATGTCGGCCCTCATGGAGTTGGGGGGGTCGCCTGGCTTGTTGTGAGGCACTGCTGGGGTGGCAGGCCAGGGCTAGAACCCACCATCCCTCCCGGCGCCCCATGAGTGGCTGGGCACTGGGAGAGGAAGTAGCAGCTCTGCCCATGTCTGTGAATCTCTGGATCAGTATACCTGAGCCGGATTGAAAAAAAACTAATGCAGGGTGGCTGTCAATGATCTGGGCTGGGATAGTCTCATCTGCTGGGTGGAGTTCTGACAAGGGGGAAGTCCGGATGTGGAAAATGGCGGCCCTCATGCAGGGGGGTGTCATCTGGCTTGTTGCAAGGCTCTGCTGGGGTGGCAGGCCAGGGCTAGAACCCGCCATCCCTCCCGGGCGCCTCGTGAGCGGCTGGACACAGGGAGAGCAAGTAGCATTTTTATTTTTTTGGTCACGTAGACCTACAATGTTCTGTGCTCTAACAACTCTTCTCATTGAGTTTTGCATGTGTGGAAGCTGAAGTACATGGAAGTTTAGTAATTTCCCCCAAAATATACAGCTGATCAAATGCATAGTTTCAAAACTAAGTCATCTTATTTAGGTAAATTTTGGTTAAGACTTGACCTTCATCAAATCATTTTTACAAAATTCAACGATCTGAGCCTGAAAGATTCAACTGAAATTGTTCCTTTGCTGTTGCTGGTGTGCTTATTTTACAAAAACCCACTTTCACCTGTGAGTTAAAAAAAAAAAGAAAGAAAGAAAGAAAGGCCAGAACTAAAGGCAGATTGTGAAAGATTTGACGGTCTTGAAATAACCAGACTGAGGAAAGAAGAAACCTACAATGTTTTCAGGTAAAGATGAGCAGCAACTAGACTCTAGATTGTTTTCCTGGGATTCTCCACAGTTGTATTTCTTCTAGTAGCAAAAAAAAGGTAATTTGCACTATTTAAATTTAAGCTGTTACAAAAGGATAGATGAAATCACATTTTGTTACAATTTGGAGCACTGGAGGGTTTCCTCTATTCTCTAAGTAGAGTCAAAAGGAAGTAGAAATACTGGATAATTTCACTTATATGTGGCATGAAAGGAAAGAAAGTAAGGGACTAGGTGCCGAAAGCAAACCTCGAGATTCTGTCTGCAGAATTGAATCTTCCAAGTGAGGAAGAAGACAAAAAGGGATCTCGGGCCAGAGTTGGAAGAAAAAGGCTCTGTGTTGGCGGGTGTGGTGTATTAATGTAGTACCTTTAACATTAATATTATCACTAGTTAAATCATGATACTGCAATTTTTCAAGTGTTAGAGATATATAAATAAATAAATGCAGGATGTTGGCAAACAGCTTAACCAATCTTTCCTCATTCTCTTAATCTGCCAAAGGAATTAGGAGTAAATCCTTTGTCCTATTACCCTGATTGGACTGGAAAAGTAATGAGTGACTATTAGTTATTCAATAGACATTCATTAAGATCTCCAAATGTAAGACGTTTTAGAAAATGTATGATCTAGAAAATTACATGTATGAAATTTAAAGCATAGTTCTTTTCATATGCAGATCCAGGGAAAATTCCATTCAATGAAATGCTGTTAATTTTACTGCGACTACCATAAAGTTCAATTGTATTATTAATAATACAAAAATGGGGGAACTAGTAGTCTTCTTTCTTTAAAAT
This sequence comes from Cryptotis parvus, assembly GCA_021461705.1. Classification (NCBI taxonomy): domain Eukaryota; kingdom Metazoa; phylum Chordata; class Mammalia; order Eulipotyphla; family Soricidae; genus Cryptotis; species Cryptotis parvus. The sequence continues at coordinate 37,848 of JAJIBD010003180.1, read as the reverse complement.
AGCAGCTTAATGAAAATCTCTCTAGATGGATAATTAAGTGACTTTCTATTAACATATTATGGAATAAATTAGAAAATACTCTGATTTGGTGGGTATAAAATATGGTCAAGGTGTACATAAAGCCCATTAAGCTTAGCACCCTTGTAAACACGTGACCTAATCTGTAATAACTAAATAATGATTATGTAAGTTTTTTTTAATGAAAGGAAATGGTGTGGGAAAGGAATGTAGCTATTTCCTTTTTTTATTTTTCAAGAAAAAAAAGAAAATACTATGATTGTATTACTTACATTCTTTTTTAACACCAAAAGTCTTTTATCTGTTTTGTAAATTCAGTATTTTGAAGAAGAATGGCTGGCAGAAAATTAATATTTTACATCAAAATTGAAACAGTCATTAAAAGAAAGATTTTCTATTTATTTTGTTGTATTCCTTGTCATTTGAAGTAAAAGTTCAGGTTAAAAGACTTCTATTTCAAATCAAAGCCTAATTGTGTTCAAGTGATTTTTTACAAACAAGACATTTTCCATTTAAAAAATTGTTGAAGAGACAAAACTGACCATCGTTGTAACACTCTGACTCTGAAATGCAAATTAATGAGTCTCCTGATATTCCTTGTGTATTGTTACAAAATCTACATCCTTTTCACCTTTTTTATAGTCCCTTTTATAGCTATTAATTTTTAATTCTGGAGACATAGTCACTGTGTTTCTGGTTCTCTGGTGAGAGATAAATGTGATTTAGATCCTGGTTTATGTGTACTTGAGGTTGATGGTTCTGATTGTATCTATTTCCCAAGAGAAAATGTACTGACTTTCACAACCCCTTCCCAACTGGTCATAAAACAAATACTGAATAATAGCAGTATGCTATAAACTGTGTAAAATGCTCCAATTCTTAATTAAATGATTGATGATGGGATGAAACTGATGGAAAAACTGACTCTACTGAGAATTCACATGATGTACCCAATGGGCAGACCATATATATTGCTCAGACCCTGGAGACCAAATAGTGCATGTTCAGATGTCAACTATTAGTTCTTGAGTTATACTTTTATAATTTATAGCCTTCTAGTATGTTGATGGGAGCTCAGAGGCTCCCCAAGATATGTTCTCTCCAAACACTGTTTGTTTAGGATTTTAGGTTCCTAAACAAAGTTGATTGTAATACTTAGAATAAACACACCATATAAATCTGTTACACTTCACTTCTCAAGTACCCCCAACAGTATTTTAATGTGAGATCCGGGAGGAATTGAACATTTTGGAAACCTTCAGCTCTTCCATTGTTTTCAGCAAATGATCTATAGACGATAAGTGACTGAGTTTAAAAAAAATACAGGCCTTTGTGCCATTGCTTTTTAGCAAAGAATCTACAGAAGACAAGTGACTGAGTTTAGAAAGAAACACAGGACTTTGTGATGTACTGAAACTCATCTACATGTGCTGTCTCAAACAAAGATTTGAGAATTGCTTATGGAAATGACATCTAGCTAGTGTTATTCTTGTCTTTCATGGGTTCTGCAAAGAGATCAGCGAAAGGATAGGAAGCAGCCTAAAGGAGTCAGGGAAAGATGTTTAAACAGGTGTTGGGTCAAGTATGTGTGTGCATGCGCATATCTTTCTGCCACCTACCCTCCCCCTACCCTCATTCCCTACAAACTCATCCTAAGTCAAATAAAGACTTCGTGAATCATATACTCAAATAATTTTTTAGGAAACTATTGGATAAGTTACTTGTTCTTTTCAAGTCCTCACAATTTCCTCTTACAAAATTATGTTAATTTTTTTCTTTGTAGGAACAAAATGTTCATGAACATTAATACATACTTAAGAAATAAACCAAAGCAAAGCAGTGCCACTTAACTAGGGATCTTTCACAGATTGTGCAATGCTGAGTGCTTATTTGGCTGATCTCATAGATGCACTTAGTCTAATATCTATATAACATTAACTAAATGATGAACATTTACTAGAGGCAGAAGAGTTTCAGATATAGTAAAATAAATGATTTGCAAAGAATCATCAAAAATTTATTTAGAGCAGCATCACATTAAACGAATATGGTGGGCTGGAGTGATAGCCCAGCGGGTAGGGCGTTGCCTTGCACACGGCTGGCCCATGCCAGCCCGGGTTCGATCCCCAGCATCCCATATGGTCCCCCAAGCACCGCCAGGAGTAATTCTTGAGTGCAGAACCAGGAGAAACCCCTGAGCATTGCTGGGTGTGAAAAAAAAAAAAAAAAAAAAAAAAGAATATGGGATTCAACTATGAAACTAAAAAATATGTTTTAACTCATTATATGTCATCCTTTACAATAAAGGAGGGAAGGAAGGAATGAAGAAAGAATGAAAAAAAGAAGGAAGGAAAGAAAGAACAGCAGGGAAGGAGGGAAGAAAGGAAGGAAGGAAAGAAGGAGGGAAGGAAGGAAAGTAGGAAGGAAGGAAAGAAGGAAGGAAGGAAGGAAGGAAGGAAAGAAGGAAGGAAGGGAGGAAGGAAGGGAGGGAGGGAGGAAGGGAGGGAGGAAGGAAGGAGGAGAGAGAGAAAGAAAGAGAGAAAGAGAAAGAAAGAAAGAAAGAAAGAAAGAAAGAAAGAAAGAAAGAAAGAAAGAAAGAAAGAAAGAAAGAAAGAAAGAAAGAAAGAAAGAAAGAAAGAAAGAAAGAAAGAAAGAAAGAAAGAAAGAAAGAAAGAAAGAAAGAAAGAAAGAAAGAAAGAAAGAAAGAAAGAAAGAAAGAAAGAAAGAAAGAAAGAAAGAAAGCAGGAAGGAAGGGAGGGAGGGAGGGAGGGAGGAAGCAAGGAAGGAAGGAAGGAAGGAAGGAAGGAAGGAAGGAAGGAAGGAAGGAAGGAAGGAAGGAAGGGAAGGAAGAAAGAAAGAAAGAAAGAAAGAAAGAAAGAAAGAGAAAGAAAGAAAGAAAGAAAGAAAGAAAGAAAGAAAGAAAGAAAGAAAAGAAAGAAAGAAAGAAAAAGAAAGAAAGAAAGAAAGGAAGGAAGGAAGAAAGAAAGAAAGAAAGAAAGAAAGAAAGAAAGAAAGAAAGAAAGAAAGAAAGAAAGAAAGAAAAGATATGGACCTTGATATCAGACCTGAATCCATAAATTATTGTGAGGAAAATACTGGCAGATCACTCCATGACATTGAAGCTAGAAGCATCTTCAAGGATTCAATGCCACTGACAAAACAAACAGAAGCAAAGATAAACAACATTAAATTAAGAAACTTCTGCATGTCAAAGGAAGTGATGACCAGAATAAAAGATACCCCAAAGACTGGGAGGAAATATTTGCCCACCACACATCTGATAAAGGGTTAATATCCAAGCAATTGTAGAACTTTACAAAAATCCAGTACTGTTAAAAAATGGGTTGAAGAGATGAACAGAACCTTCCTCAAAGAAGACACACAGAAGGTCAAAAGACATATGAAAAATTATATCCAATCAATTGTCATCAGGTAAATGTAAATCAAAACAATGGGATATTATCTTACAGCAGAATGACTGGCACACATCAAAAGAACAAAATTATGGGGCGGAGCGATAGCCCAGCGGGTAGGGCTTTTGCCTTGCATGCGGCATGCCCTGCCGGCCGGGTTTGATCCCCAGCATCCCATATGGTCCCCGAGCCCGCCAGGAGTAATTCCTGAGTGCAGAGCCAGGAGAAACCCCTGAGCATTGCTGGGTGTGACCCAAAAAAGCAAAAAAAAAACCTACAAAAAGAACAAAAATAACCAAATGATCTTATAGATGCAGGGAAAGAGGAAATCTTATTCACTGCTGGCAGGACCATTTATTTTATTTTATTTATTTATTTATTTATTTATTTATTTATTTATTTATTTATTTATTTTTGCTTTTTTGGGTCACACCCTGCAATGCTCAGGGGTTTCTCCTGGCTCTGTACTCAGGAATTACTCCTGACGGTGCTTGGAGGACCGTATGGGATGCTGGGGATCGAACCTGGGCCGGCAGTTAGGTGCAAGGCAAACGCCCTACCCACTGGGCTATTGCTCTGTCCCCCGGGACTATTTTTTTTAAATGTTTATTATACCACAGTGAAACATACAGTTACAAAGGTGTTCATAATTGGTTCTTGGTAATACAGTATACCAGCACCCATCCCTCCACCAGTGCCCCATCACCACCACCAGTATACACACACCCCTCCCGCCCATCCCCAGGCTGCCTCAGTAGCAGGTACCCCCTTTTCCTCTCTTTCTCTCTCTGTCTCTGTCTCTGCATCTCTCTCCCCCTCTTTTCCACATTGTGGCTAGCCCTGCAGACATTTAGGGCTTATCATGTAAGTCTCTTTGTGTATATTTAATGGTGAGTTGTAGTCTGACATTACCATTGCCCACACTCAGTAAAACACTGGTATATATTTATATCCCATTAATGAATGCAGTCATTCTATATCTGTCTTTTTTCTTCTGACCAATTTCATTCGTCATGATAGTCTCCATGTCCATCCATTTGCAGGTAAATTTCACAATTTCGTCTTTTCTGACAACTGCATAGTATTCCATCGTGTAGATGTACCACAGTTTCTTTAGCCAGTCATCTGTTCTCTGGCACTTAGGTTGTTTCCATATTCTAGGTATTGTGAATAGTGCAGCAATGAATAAAGAAGTACAGATAGTGTTTCTGCTATGTGTTTTTCGGTCTCTAGGGTATATTCCCAGGAGTGCTATTGCTGGATCAAATGGGAGCTCAATATCTCGTTTTCAGAGGAATGCCCATATAGTTTTCCAAAAGGGCTGAACCAATCAGCACTCCCACCAACAGTGGATGAGAGTTCCTTTTTCCCCTTATCCACACCAGCACCAGTTGATTTTGCTGTTTTGGATGTGTCTGGCGGGACTATTGACTGGTCCAGCCCTTTTGGAAAAAAAAATATAGGCATGTCTCAATAAACTATGAATCAAGCTTTCATATGACCTGCAATTTCTGTTCTGTATATGTACCTCAAAGTCCCAAAACTTCTATTCAGAAAAGACATTTGCGCTCCTATGTTCATTGCAGCACTGCTCACAGTAGCCAAAACATGGGAATAGGCCAAGTGCCGAAGAACACATGATTGGATAAAGAAACTATTGTACATATACGCAATGGAATACTACTCAACTATAAGAAAAGATGAAATCACACGATTTTCCTTTACATGGATGGATCTGCAGAATACCAGGTTAAGTGAAGTTACTTACAAGGAGAGGGACAGACACAAATGATCTCTCATAGTTGTAAATGAAGAAACAAAGTAGCAACATAAACAAATACCCAAAGGCAACAGAAACTCGAAACTGGTGTTTAGTATGAAGCTTCCATAGGAGAGGGAAGATAGGGGAATGAGGGGTGAGGCAATACCGGGACAGTGGTGGAGGGAGTGGGCACTCTGGTGGAGGGTGTGGTGCAGGAATGTGGTATGCATGAAACCTTATCATTAACAGTATTGTAAACCTGGTGCCTAAAATAACATTTTAATGAAAGAAAGAAAAAGACTGGAATGAGACAAATTCATAAGAATTTGGGAGACAATATATCCACAAAAGTCAATGCACTGCTAATTCAACCACCTTTTCTATTACATCCTATTGGTAAGAAGTGCAAAGCTTTGTTTCCTCACTTAAGTTGAACTCTGTTGTGTTACAACTACTGTAAGTCATGCCCTGAACATATGATGACTTTGCACATTAATCAAATCTTCCATAGACCAGCGTTTTCAGACTTGAATGTCCTTACAAATCACTGGTAATCTTGCTAAAAGGATATCTGGGCCAGAGTCTGAGATTTTACTTGTCCTAGCCAGCCTCTGTGCAAGGCTGGTGTTTGGTAACCAGACTCAGTCCTTGAGAACATTAGAGGCTGCTTTAGTACTTGCACAGACTGAGTACGCATTATTTATTGGATCAGAGCACAGAGTTGTAAGTGCTGCTTCTGATGTCATTAGGGTTTTTTTCCATGGTGATGAATACATCCTCTGGGATGACTGCCGCCAACAAAGGGGACTGGGGACTGAATGACAGGGTGAAGCAAGGAGAGGGGAGAGGGGTTTGTGCAAGAATCTGCAGCTTCTCCTTCTCTGGGCTGTCACTCATGATAAATGGCTCAGAGCTGAAAGGTTGGGCTTCAGAGCAGTGGTGACTTGCAATTAAACCCCCCCATGTATCCTATGGCAGTCCCCTCATTAGCATACTGTCCTAAGAGTTGCCATAATTACAGTTCATAATGCATACTATACCAGGACAAAAACAAACCTTTCTTTTTGGTGGCTTTTTTCAAATGTAAGAGTCTATCTCTCTTATTATGAAATTTAATTTTATCTCTTAAAGCAGCTTTTGGCTTCATAACTTCAATATAAAGTAACATAAGAAATACAATTGCCTATTTAAAAGTACATAGATAAGACTATTTTTACTAGCGCACTTTATATACCATAGTTCTCTGTCCCTTTACCAATTAATTTATCCAACAAATATTTTTGAAAGCCTATAACATACCAGATGTTAGTATAGACTCTAGCATAAAACAGTGAAAAAAAATCCCTTCATTCTCTAGAAGAACTTATAGTTTGTATAAATAAATACAAAATAGAACATTCAAGGTGGGGTGAGTTGTGTAAAGAAAATAGAGATGAAGAAAAGCAAGGATGAAGGGAAAAGCAGATGGAATTTGCTTCACACTGGCTGGTTGTTATGGGAGGGACAAATACCTGTAGGAGGTGAGAACAAGGTATAAGTACATAGAGCTGAAGAGATCATCTGGAGAGAGAGGGAAGAAGCAAGAAGTACAAGATGTTTGCCCTGAGCAATAAGAATCAAGTTGCTGTTTTAATGAGGACCTTATGCAAAGGAAAATGAACCAAGTCTTAAAATACACAGAGCACTGTTCTTCTAAATTCAATTTTAAATTTAATGCTAAAACTGATAGAGAAATAATGGGGTAAGGAAAATGAGCACTGTTATATATGAAAATCTGGTAATAAATAATACTCCTTAGAATCTATGCCAATAGTTATTTTGTTAAAACTGGAAAATATGCTTTATATAGTCTATTTTACCTAACTGATCATTATTCTTTTAAATACATAAGACTTCTTTATTTTTAAGTTTATCTAATTTGCATATTTATTCCTATATTCAACTATATACATTTAAAAAATCCAGTACTGTGTTTTTATTTTAAAAGATCTAATACTGACCAAATAGTAGGGTAAATCATCCCTTGAAGAGTTGAGAAGAAAGTTCATCCCAACAGTTATAGGGAACCTGGTGAAACTTGAAAAAAACACTAGAATTTTCTGCTTCCATGAATATGGAATAGGCATACTTTACTTCTATATAGGATTTCCCAAACTATACATCAAACAAATATGAGATGACTCTGAAAGGTAAATGAAAGATGATGAGCTGGTTAAAGATGTAGAAACTCAAGAAATGATATAGTGATAAATCCCTGGGGCTTTTGTTTTGAGTTGATTTGATTTTCTTGCTTAGATATCCCAGCCTTAGGGCTGAAGAAGACAATAAACCAGAAATATCAACAGGCACAAATGATAAAACAAAGTCCTCTCTCTAGCCAGAAATGAGATGGCATAGCAAGATGAAAACATTTAGTCAATAACCACCCTACTCCAAACAAACACCTCATGGAGGCCCACAACCCATCCCTACCAAGGGAAACCTAACGAAAGTCTGTGGGGCTCACATTACAAGGCACCTCAACCCTACACCAGGATGGAATCTGAATAAGCCAAATAATGAGCTGGGACTTCCCTTCTCTCTGACTGGTAACAAGATGTTCTCCACATGATATAATGGAGATTATATCATAGGAGACCAAATGGGAAACCTGGACTTCCACCTCCAAATTCCTATAACAAAGAGCTCCTGCTCTTCCAGTGGTGTGATGCTGAAGGACACTAAGGAAGAATAAGGGTTTCCACTACTTCCTGGTATTTTTTGGAACCACCAAGCTAGCAATGGAAACCAAAGACCCCAGCCCTCCAACAGAAATAACCGTTGTGTCTAACTTGGATGTCCACAAAGATTGAGTGAAACTGGACTTTTTCCTTCATCTGGTAGCAATGAAATAACATAACCCTCTAATTTGACAGCAGTATCAAAGAAATCAAAATGTGGAAACAAGATCTAGAATCCTGCAAAATTTATGAAAACATTCAGATTGCAACTAAAACTTACTCATCATAAAACCAGGAAGAACCAGAAAGTCTGAAACTGAAAACTCAACCAATATGCGAACAGAGAAATTGTTAACAAATATTTTAAACCAGCCTGGATGAAAACGTCAATAAGAAATACAAGTAAGCTTAAAACAGATCAAAATATAAAAAGCCTCAGCAAAGAAGCAGACAATATAAAGAAGAACCAAGAACAGGAGGGAAATTAGGGACATTGGCGGTGGGAAAATGTATACTGGTATAGGGATAGGGGTAACTACATTGTATGACTGAAACTTAATCATGAGCAACTTTGTAATTGTGTGTCTCACAGTAATTCAATAAAAAGAATAATCAAATGAAAATTCTAGAAATAAAAACAAAATAACTGAAATGACCTCAAGGAATGTGGTCAATAGAAGAACAGAAGGAACTGATGGAAAATATATTAAGAAGACAAAAATATGAACTAATAAAAATTGAACTGAATAAAACAGTTAAAGTAGGCTATGAAAACACAAACGAGTTCAACAGGACTATCAGACTAAAATAGAAAACAAAATCATGAACATTGTAATAATCGGAATTCTGGAAAGACAGAAAGAGGACAAAACATAAGTGAATACCAACAGAATAGACCAAAAATCCATACCAAGACACAAAATTAAACTTCTTAAAATTAAAAATAGAAAATAGGGCCGAAGCGATAGCACAGCAGGTAGGGCACGTGCCTTGTACGCAGCCGACCTGTGTTCAATCCTCGGCATCCCATATGGTCCCCTGAGCACCGCCAGGAGTAATTCCTGAGCGAAGAGCCAGGAGTAACCCCGAGCATTGCTGGGTGTGACCCGCCCCCAAAAAAAAATAGAAGATAGAAAAGAAGACTTCAATAGTTCAGTGAATAAGGTATTGTATATGGTCTACCTGGGTTCAGGCCCTGGCAACACACAGTTCCTTGGACACCACCAGGGGTAATTTTTTTTTTTTTTTTTGCTTTTTGGGTTACACCCGGCAATGCTCAGGAGTTACTACTGGCTCTGCACTCAGGAATTACTCCTGGCGGTGCTCGGGGAACCATATAGGATGCCGGGATCGAACCCGGGCGACACAGGCTGGCCGCGCGCAAGGCAAACACCCTACCCGCTGGACTATCACTCCGGCCCCACCAGGGGTAATTTCTGAGTGAAGAGCCAGGAGTAACCCCTGAGCACTGCCAGGAATGACCCAAACACCAATAAATAAACACATAGATAAATAATAAATAGATAAATAAATAAATTGATTGATTAATAAAAGTAGCCAATGGAGAATAAAACTATCAACAGTGAAAATCCATTCAGAATCATAGAATATATCATATCAGAGATCACGGAAAATAGGACAGATTGATACAGTTTTTAAATGCTGAAGGAAAAGAACTGTCTTTCTAGAAACAAACTTCCTGTGAAAACAGCTTTCAAGAACAAAGGGGAAACTAAGAAAAACTTCTAAAGGGAAGTTCCTAAAAAAAAAGTGAAAGAAAGAATAGTGATATATTAGTAAGAAAAAGGAAAAGATAGCTTAGAAAGAAAAAGCAAAGAGTGAGAAATGAAGTCAATTTTATTTTTTTATTATTATTATTATTATTATTATTATTTTTTTTTTTGCTTTTTTGGTCACACCCGGCGATGCTCAGGGGTTACTCCTGGCTCTGCGCTCAGGAATCACTCCTGGCGGTGCTCGGGGACCATATGGGGTGCCGGGATTGAACCCTGGCCGGCATGGGCCTTCTGCGTGCAAGGCAAAAGCCCTACCCGCTGGGCTATCGCTCCGGCCCTGGAGTCAATTTTAACCACTGCAGGATGACTCCAGACAACATGTTTTAATCATTTTTAAAGTAATATTTAGTAATTTTAAACATTAGATTCTGCAACTAGTCATTTAAAAGAATAAAGCCTTGTGAATATTAATTAATTAATTTCTAGATATATTAAATAAAAAACAAGAATTTAAAATTCATTTATTTGCTTGCTACCTTTTATGTAAAAGGAAAGGAATGTTTAAATTAATTCCACATGTTTCTATTTAATAATGTTTCTATGATATAGGGGTGTATATGTACTTTATAATTCATATTGTCTAACATAAAGGAACTGTGGCATGTGTACTGAATAGAATATGACTCTGCCATTTTTTTTCTTTTTTGGGTCACACTCGGCAATGCTCAGGGGTTACTCCTGGCTCTGCACTCAGGAATCACTCCTGGAGGTGCTCGGGGACCAGATGAGATTCCGGAATTGAACCTGGGCCGAGATCGAACCTGGGCCTGCACAGGCCGGCGACGTTCAAGGCAAACACCCTACCCACTGGACTATCGCTCCAGCCCCTGACTCTGCCATTTTTAATCAAAGATAAAATTGTGTCTTTTGATCGACTAAATAGATGAAACTGATAAGGTTATGCTCAGTGAATAAGGAATTGGAGGACCACCACCAGTTGAGTTCACTCAAATGTGGAGTATAAAAACTGAAGCAAATAAACTGGCAAAACACAATAAAACTAATTCCTAGGCTCAGTAAAAACTGTAGTCATTGGCAGTGGAAAAGTAATGGAGAGAGTGCTCTATTTTGGTGGAAGAATTCAGTGAATCTTGGGCAGAGCACAGTAATTTTTAAATATGTATAAAGAGGTAAAGCTATACCCCTGAAATGCCATGTTATTATTAAATAATGATAGATTGATTAAAAAATAAAATTTAAAATGAAGGGACAGGGGTTTGCGAAATAAAACGGGAGTATGGTGTTTGTCTTGCACACAGTCATCCAACAGAAATAACTGTTTCTGTTGGACCCAGCACCCCATATGGTCTCTTGAGCCCTGCCAGGAATGATCCCTGAATTCAGAGCCAGGAGTAAGCACTGAACATCACTGGGTGGTGCCTGCCCCAAAATGAAGGGACAATGCATATTTTTAGTTTTAAACAAAAATAGGAAGCTTAAAACAAAAACTATTGGAAATAATCAATGTGGGTGCTACATGGAAATGAGGCAGAAAGAATACAGATAGGAAATAATTTGAAATATGCCTTTTTGTGTAATTTTTACTTTAGACCCATATAAGAGACTTATATAGGATTTTTCAGTCAAATTAAATTGAGATAAATAGGAAAAGTAGATATGAATATTGAGAACAAATATAATTTTAGTGTGTATAAAACTAATAGCAGAGGCCGGAGCGATAGCCCAGCGGGTAGGGCGCTTGCCTTGCACGCGGTCGGCCTGTGCTGGCCTGGGTTCGATCCCTGGAGTCCCATATGGTCCCCCGAGCACCGCCAGGAGTAATTCCTGAGTGCAGAGCCAGGAGTAACCCCTGAGCATTGCCAGGTGTGACCCAAAAAGCAAAAAATAAATAAATAAACAAACAAATAAATAAATAAATAAATAAATAAAACTAATAGTAGAGCTAAGCAGTACAAGGAATTTAAGCGGTTTTCACAGTAGAACTTCAAAATCTTTAATTAAACATGTTCTTTTTCCCCTTCATTTATTTATTTAAACACCGTGATTTACAAAGTACAAAGCTTTTTGCAATACAGTTGTTAGAAAGACTCATCGTTCAGCACCAATCCCACCACCAGTGTGCCCCCCCCCACCACCAGAGACCGGTATTCCCCCCCCCCCCATCTCCATCCCCTTGCCTGCTCCCTTAACCGGCATCAATTATGTTGATCATCACAGACCCTATAAGGGAATGCTATTGACAAAGCCATGGTTTTTTTTTCTGTGTTATTGTGAGGGAATCTTGGCCATTCTGTTCTTGGATTCACTTTCTGGGTTTCCAGAACACAGTTGTTTTCAACTGTCAACCCCAGACCCACCACCACTGCACCTACAGACAACACTCTTTCACATTTGTCTCAAACTCTACTTGAGCTTGTCCTACACATACACTGAATAATCTATATTGCTTGTAGGAGCTGCTTCTCTAAATACTGTCGATGAACATGGTGTTATACAAAAGTCATTAGAGATTCTTATATCTCCATTGTGCCATCTGAGCCCACTGTATAGGAAATTTTTGATATATTCCCACAGACCACACATCGTGTCCAACCACTTGTGTTTCTCTAAATGGTGATGGGATACCTCTTAGATGAGTATAACCAGTTTTGAGGTATTGTGCTGGCGCAAAGCGGCCATGCACCATAGTGGTGGGGCTCTGTCGAGCTGTGGAGTCCAGACCTTGAGAATGACTATGGTTGTGGTGCTCAAGGTTTTCCCGCCTCTGAGAGTCTGTCCCAGGTGGGGTGTAGGGGGAGCAGGTGAGGGCCAGAACCTGCCCCCTTCTAGGACACCCCATCAGCCTAGCACAGGGCTTGCAGGCAGAAGCGCCGCCCAGCACCTATGTACCTGGATTCTGGGCCGACAGCACCAATAGCAGTCCTGGGCGGGTCCACCAGGCCTTATATATGTTCTAAAGAAAAAATAACAACCTTATCTTGCTCTTAATTTGGCTGCCATTAGTTGTATTGAGAGAATAATTCTGAAGATTTTACATATGTGTAAGAGTGACTGTTTGCAGTGGGGAAAAGGTAAAACATGTATAGAATAAAAGAATGTGAGGGACCCAATGATGTTAAATTTTGAACTGGCAATATCAACTGAACTCCCACAGTGGCAAGTATGTGGAGTCCAGAACTTGGCTTCTAAATATCTCCTATAGAAAGGAACCAACGCTTCCCTGAGGTCACCACTGCACCTGAGACAGCATCACTTCACTTGATCACTTGACATCCCGTTATTCATTGATTTGTTCGAGTGGGTGGGTGCCAGTAACATTTCCATTTGACCCTATCACTTGCCAGTGTAGCCCAATGGCATCTGGTTGCTTCAGGAATACGAAGAGCCTCAAACTGTTTGTTCAGGGTCTTGACGAAGAATTCTGACCATCTTGTAGGTGGGCGGCCAAGTGATCTTTTGACATTCCGTGGGATCCAGTTAGTAAAGGCTCTAGTCCAGCGGTTCTCTCCAAATCGCATTACATGTCCAGCTCATCTGATTTTCGATGGCTTGGCAAACGAGACAGAATCCCTGACTCTGGAACAGCGATGGAGGTCGGAGCTCGAATTCCTTCTCTCACCTGAGTGAGGTGTTATATTCCAAGCATAGCTCTTTCAATTCCTCTTTGGGAGACCCGAATAGCATTCTCATCCTGCTTTTGTAGGGCCCAGGTCTCTGAGGCGTATGTTAATGCAGGGAGAACGGTGGAGTTGAAGAGATGTGCCCAGAGCCGGAGGTTCTTTTCTTTTCGCTATTTCTTCAATGCTTTTGAAGGCATTCGATGCCATTCTCTTCCTCCTGCACAACTGAGGTTTTAGGTCCTTCATCATGTTGACTTCTTGACCTAGGTACACATAACTGCTGCATTCAGAGATGTTTGTTCCATTGAGAGTGAATGGAGCCTCTGGAACTAGTTCATTTCTCACGAACATAGTTTTGTTGAAATTCAGCTGTAGACCTATCTTTCCACATTCTCGGTAGAAGTCAACCAGCATTTGTGCCTCTTGGCTAATGCTTGGTGTTATTAGAATGATATCATAGGCAAAGTGGAGGTGGTGTAATTTATGACTGTCTATCTTCACTCCCATTCCTTCCCATTCTAATTGTTGCATGATGTTCTCAAGGGTGGCGCTGAAGAGTTTTGGTGAAATGAATTATCATCCTGCTGAACCCCTCTTTTGACATTGATGATCACTTCTTTGTAGAATGGTGAGATCCTGGTGTGAATCCATAATACAGCTCATGAAGGATCTTGATGTATTGGGTTTGAACGCCCTGTTTGGCTAGGGCTTCGATGACCGCTTCAGTCTCCACGGAATCAAAGGCTTTCTTTAAATCAATGAACATGAGACAGAACGGCATCTTGAACTCCCTACAACCTTCAATGAGCTTGGTTACCGTGTGGATGTGGTTGATTGTGCTTAATCCTTTTTGGAAGCCATCTTGCTCGCATAACCATCCTTCATCTAATGTTCTGCCAATCCTGTTCAGGATGACTCGAGTGAACAGCTTGTAGATGACAGACAACATGAAGATGGGGCATTAGTTGCCAATGTCGTGGATTTCTCCCTTCTTGAACAGTAGAAGTGTTCTACTGGTTTTCCATTGGGAGGGCACCTTGCATTCAGACAGGTAGCATGTGAAGAGCCGAGCTAGTGTATTGATGACTACTGACGGCAGATTCTTCAGGTGTTCGGGTCTGACTTTTGTCTGGGCCTGGTGCTGTTTCCTTCTTTACCGACAAAATGGCATGTCAGATTTCAGAAGGGAGAATGTTGGGAATGACATATCCATCCTGTGGAATTTGGCATGTGGGTAGGTGGACGTGGCTATCAAAGAGATCTGAGTAGAAGTCCTGGATAATCTTCTCCATTGCCTTTCTGGAAGATGTGATAGATCCATCAGGATGTTGGAGGGCAGTCATCTTGATCTTATAGTTGGCGAAGACAGACGGGTGTTGCAAATGCTTTTCCTGGCTTCTGCTGCATCTTCCAGTATTTCTGCTCTTCTCTCTTTGAGGTATTCCTTTATCACTTCTCTGCACTGCTTTTGCGAGCTTGGATGTTAGCATTTCGTAGCCTGAGGCTCGTGCCTTGCCATGTTGGCGAATGAGCTCGAGAGTGTTTGAAGACAGGCGTCCTTTTTGTGGCTTTTTCTCTCTCAGCATTCTTCACACAATCATGGAGGTGCTGAACAAGTTGGTTGTATTCTTCATCGATGTCATCAATGATGATATCTTCCCTTGTTGCCACAATGGTGCCAAAGAGTTCCCAGTTGGTGGTCGTTCTGGGAGTTCTCTTCTTAAACTTTGCAGCCTTTTCTCCCCATTACGTGAAGTAGAATTTTTGCATGAAGGAGACGGTGGTCTGATCCTGTTTGGAATTTTGGGATGATTGCAACATTGGTAAGGCAAAACCATCGATTGAAGTTGATGTGGTCAATTTCATTGTGGAACCAGGGGATTCCCATGTACAACGTTTCTATTCAGCTTTCTGGAACTGTGAGTTCCCATGAATGGTCTTGGTGGACAGCATACGAAACCTTTTATGGAATCAAGCAGGGAAATACAGAAGGCAACTGGCCAAAGCTGGGATAATTTTTAATAATCCTTTATATAATACAGCAATCCCACCTCTGGGTGCATGCCCAAATAGCTGAAAAAAAGTCTGTGCTTTTGTGTTCATTGCTGAAGTATACGCAATAGAGATGATATATATGGGAACTAGCTTTCATTATTAGATAAACAAATAATATAGGATAAATACACTTAAAGTGGTATCCTATTATATCTTTTAAGAAAATTTTATTTTATTTTTGGGTCACACCCTATGATGCTCAGGAATTACTCCTGGCTCTGCACTCAGTTAATTACTCCTGGAGGTCCTGGGGATTAAACCCTGGTTGGCAGTGCAAGGCAAACACCCTCCCCACTGTACAATAGCTCGGGCCCCAAGTAAATTTCATTAATTTTTTAAACTTTTATTTTCATTTTTATAACTTTATTTTCAGAGAGAGAAATAAATGGACATTGTTACTCTGAGACATCATAGCTCAGCCAGTTACAGCACATTTTTTGTATGCAGAAAGTTTGGATTCCATCCAGGCACTCATATTCCCCCAAGCACCGAGCACCCCTGGGAGTGATCTCCTGACCACTGAGCCAGTAAAAGCCTCTGAACAGCACTGAGTGTGACTCAAAACTTAAAATAAAAGGTGGGGCTAGAGCGATCGCACAGCTGATAGAGCTTTTGCCTTGCACTTTCAACTAGTCTTCTGTACACTGCGCCCGCCAGGAGGGCAGAGCCAGGAGTAACCCCTGAGCACTGCAGGGTATGACCCAAAAATAAACAAATGAAAACCCCAAAAAAGGAAATATTGTCATTTGCAGCAACATGGATAACTTTAGAGGGCATAGGTGGTAAGTGAAATAAGCTAGAATGAAAGTCATAGATTGTATGGTATCACATATATGATACTGCACAGTCTATGATTTTTTAAAAATCTTTTCAAAAAACTTAATTTAAAAAAATCTTAAAATTTTTAATTAAAAATCTTAATTTAAAAATATTGATTAAATTTTCTATTTAAAAATCATTTACTTTTTTAATTTAAAGTTTTTTTTTATTAAAAAACCGGGTGGGGGTGCTGTGGGTGTTAGTAGGAAGGCCTGAACAATAGTGCAGTGGGGGAAGGCACTGGCTTTGCACCCAGCCAACCCAAGTTCAATCTCAGCATCCCATATGATCTCCTGAGCCTGCCAGGTGTGATCCCTGTGCGCAGAACCAAGAGTAACTCCTGGACATTCACCTGGTGTGACCCAGAATAAAGAAAAAAGAAAGACAAAACAAAAAGAACAGGGTAGTAAGTGGTTCTGTTTCGGAAAGCTCCGGCTTTACATGCTGGAAAGAAATTTGACAAACCTTGTGCTGATTAGTAAAGTCCAATTTTTATTTAGACAAAGTATAAACAACCTTGTACGCAATTATTTTCTGCAATTTTATTAAAATGTTTATAGAAATCCCTAAAAAAGTTATTTAAACCCCCATTTTTTAAAGTATTTTATTATACCACCGTGAGATATACAAATAAAAAGGTATACAATTAAAAAGTTCATATTTGGGTTTTGGTCATACAGTGTTCTAGCACCCGTCCCTCCACCAGTGCCCATCTCCCACCAACAACGTCCCCGGTTCCCTCCCCGCTTCCCCAGCCCCCTCCATGTCAGGTTCTTTATTTCTTTCCCTTTCTCTCTCTTTCTCTTTTCCTTCCCTTCCAGACTATGGATTACAGAACATACATTAAGAGGTTGGCATGTGTATCCTTTTGCCTCTATTTAATGCTCAGTTCTAGGTTGGCATTAGTACCCTCGACAATTATTAGCACACTGTTCCATTTTCTGTCTTACCTAGCCTCTGACTCCCACACGTCTGTGATAATTTCCACTTTTGACAAGACCTCCTGATATATGTTTCACTTGACCTTGGATATTGGTATCATAATATGTATATATATTTATGCCATGCAAATAAATGCAGTCATTCTGTATCTGTCTCTCTCCTTCTGGCTAATTTCGCTCAACATAATCTTCTCCATGTCCATCCATTTATAGGCAAATTTTATGACTTCATTTTTCCTAACAGCTGCATAGTATTCCATTGTGTAGATGTACCAAAGCTTCTTTATCCAGTCATCGATTTTCGGGCACTCTGGTTGCTTCCAGATTCTGGCTATTGTGAATAATGCTGCTATAAACATAAAAGTAGGGATGGTGTTTCCGCTGCGTATTTTTGGTTTCCCAGAGTAGATTCCCAGGAGTGGTATGGCTGGGTCAAATGGGAGTTCAATTTCTAGTCTTTGGAGGAATGTCCATATTGTTTTCCAGAAAGGCTGTACCAGCCGGCATTCCCACCAACAATGGATGAGTGTCCCCTTTTCCCCACATCCACGCCAGCACTTGTTGTTCTTGCTCTTTTGAATATGTGCCAGTCTCTGTGGTGTAAAGTGGTATCTCATTGTTGTTTTGATTTGCATCTCTCTGATGATTAGTGATGATGAGCATTTTTTCATATTTTTTTTTGGCCATTCGAATTTCTTCCTTGCTGAAGTTTCTGTTTATTTCTTCTCCCCATTTTTTGATGGGGTTGTTTGTTTTCTTCTTGTAAAGTTCTACCAGTGCCTGATAGACCCTGGATATTAACCCCTTATCAGATGGGTATTGGGTGAATATTCTTTCCCATTCTGTGGACTGCTTTTTGTATCTTAGTCCCTGTTTCTTTTGAGGTGCAGAAGCTTTTTTAGTTTCATGTAGTCCCATATGTTTATCTTTTCTTCTAGTTGCTTTGTTAGTTATGTTTCACCTTTGAAGATGCCTTTAGCTTCAATGTCGTGGAGGGTTTTTCCTATATTTTCTTCAATGTACTTTATGGATTCAAGTCTGATATTGAGATCTTTAATCCATTTTGATCTGATTTTTGTGCATGGTGTTAGACACAGGTCCAAATTCATTTTTTTTTCATGTTGCTGCCCAGTTTTCCCAACACCACTTGTTGAAGAGGCTTTCCTTACTCCATTTTAGACTCATTGCACCTTTATCAAAGATTAAATGATCATGTGTTTGAGGTTGGGTGTCAGGATACTCAATTCTATTCCATAGGTCCACAGGTCTGTTTTTATTCCAATACCATGCTGTTTTAATTACTACTGCCTTGTAGTACAGTTTGAAGTTGGGAAAGGTGATGCCTCCCATCTTCTTTTTCCCGAGGATTGCTTTAGCTATCCTTGGGGGTTTATTGTTCCATACAAATTTCAGGAGCGTTTTAAACCCCCAATTTTCAAATCCAGGTAACTGAGAGATAAAAGGTACATATTTTTGTTGTTATGAGTCAACATTTTTATCTGGAATTTGTGAGATGAGAACTTAGCAAGTCCTGTGCTGATCCTCAGAGCTCCCAGCAGCGCTTAGGCATTCTAGCTAACTCAGAGCCTGGTTCATGCAAGGGATTGCTTCACCACTCTGGGTCATGCCTGACCTTTATTTTTCTTAATGTTTTATTATACAATTACAAGGTATTCATGTTTGAGTTTTGGTTCTACAGTGTTCCAGCACCCATCCCTCCACCCATGCCATTTCCCACAACCAATGTCCCCACTTCCCTCCCCTTCCCCTGTCCTGCCTCTATGGCAGGTTCTTTATCTCCTCTCTCTCTCTCTCCCTCTTCTTGCTTCCCTTTCTTGCACATTGTCTGACTTTCTTTTTTAACTAACACATATTTACCAACTGAGCTGAGCCAAGCTGGATCTGTGAATTGCTGCTTCCCAACAAACTTTAAGTCCTTTACTATTAAACATTCAAGCAGGTTTTTTTAAAATTTTATTAAATATTTTGTTATACCACCGTGAGGTATACAATTACAATGTTGTTCATGTTTGGAGGTTTCAGTCACATAGTGTTCCAGCACCTGCCCTCCACCAGTGCCCATTTCCCACCACCAATGTCCCCAATTCCCTCCCCACCTCCCATAGCCTGCCTAAATGGCAGGTTCTTTTCTCTCTTTTCTCTCTCCCTCTCTCTCTTTTCCTTCTCTTACACATTGTGGGTTTCATTAAATACAGGCAGAAAAATGGCCATGATGGCCTCAGGCAGGCTTTTATATCGCTTATCAGAGAGCCAGAAGCATCTAGCGCCGGCGTGTTTCCAAGCCTTTGGTGTGTTACTTATCCTACTACAAAAGACTTGTAAATGAAAAAGAAGTGGAGAAAAAGAAAAAGAAAATCAGTTGGAGCAGAGTGAACCATGTGATAATGGCTCAGTACTAACTAGCTCTGTTTACTGTTTCCTCTAATCAATTTAGAGGAAAATGTGGTGTTTGGAGAAGTTGAAAAGAATAGCCAATGAAAAATAGATTTTTCTATTCCTCTTTATTTTGCACATCTATGGACATGTCTAAGTGAGAGCTAGTTTAGCGTAAATGATGACCAAGAATCTGAGAGTAAAGCATTAAATTTATTTCCAATTAGTTTATTGACAATAAGGAGAAATGGATGTTGATGTATTCTTTCAAGTGATGTAATTGTCACTCTCATAAAGAAATTGTCTCTCATTATATTTAGCCTCTTTCCGGATAAGACACTATCATAAATATGATATAGGATTCATTTCAAAAGATCAGACCTATTAAATCAGTACTGGAGACTGCTAGATGATATAATTTTTAAGTACATTAGGCAGCCTTAAACACATGACCCTCCTTGCCCCCCAGATACCTCTGAGAAAATAAAATTAAAATGTGCTCTGCTTTGTGGTGTTTTTAAAGGGAAAACTCATCAGATCTTCACAACATTATAATATTGCATGCCATGAGTGTTTGACTTTATACAACTGGCTTCAGCAATAAGTGCATGGTACTTATCTCTGCTCATAATGGAGAACCTGAAATGTGTGAAGACATGCTTCAAATGATGAAGAAAATGTAAATGCATCTAGTTTAAGGGGAAATAGGCTACCTGCTAATTGCTTCAAGAATTGAGTGATTCGGAAGACCTCAGGGAGGGAGTTCATGTCCCTGATTTGCATACACTTCGCTTCTGCTACCTGGCTTTGATGATGTGTGGAGTGTTCCTCATCAACACCAGAGATGGAGAAGGATCCAGTGGCTCTGGGGACCAAAGAGCTTCTTCCTGCTAAAGAAGCTTCTCCTTGGCAAGATCCAGTCCTTTGGAGAGCAGACTTCACGTTTGATAAATGATCTGGTTTTCTTGCAGTCCATTGTCACTATTATTATTATTTTGCCAAAAATTAATTGGCTTAATTTTCATGGTGGCTACAGTCAGCTATTAGTAAATGTAGCACTTTGTACTCTCATTGGAAACGCCTGCTCTAGTAAAAAGGACAGGAAAAAAGAAGTAAAATTATTGTTCCCATTTCCTTACTTTTTACAAACCTAAATAATAAAGGATTCTTAAAAACACAAATCAAAAGCCAAGTTGGTTTATAGCCTACCCTTTGTACAAGTGGAGAATACAGGAGATGCAGGAAAGGAAAGGGGGAGGGAAACCGGAGCACAGAGATGGGAATGATAAGAATCTCTAGAGAACGGGACATGGGAAAACTGTAGAAGAAAATCAGAAGAGGAATTAAAAAAAATAAGATAAAACAAGGAAAAGGGAGATAAGTCTCAAGTAGGGAAAGGAGGGTGGAATAAGAACTGAAAAGGAAGAGATAGGTAACAAATAAAATACAACCAGAGCTCAGAGAACTGCTAGTGCAGGCCCTGCAGGCAGGAGCCCGGGGGGGTCCCAGCACTTCATGGTCCCCTGAAGACCTGACCATCAGCCCTGCCTCAAAAAGTGGGTGAGAACATGGATGGTGTATTATATTGTACAGAAATACCCAACAACAAAACACTCCAAAAAGGCCACTGTTTATAAGTAAAACACAGTGAAAATCTGACCTTGTGTGCTCACGTGATTTTCTGAACTTCATAAACCTTTGTCTATGATATTAGAGATATTAATAAAGCCTGAGTAAATTATAAAACTCTTTACATAGCGGGCAAAAATATTTTAAACTAAAAGGCACATATATGCACATAAATACATACACACATATAGGTAGCAATTCTACTTATGTAGAAGCAAACAAAACCTCTAGAGATAATAGAACGCCCTTATCTAGATAAATCATTAAGGTTGGTGTTTTATGAGATATTTATTCAAACATTACCTCAAAGTAGAAGCTTTATATGAAGCTTCTAAATATATATGAAGATAATCAAACTGTTAAGATTTTTCATTTATCTTGAGTACACAGCCATGACTTAAAGCAGCATAAATGTTGAAAAATATGTCAAGGGTAAAATGGACTTTTAAAATTAAAAAATTCATGAGGTCAAATTTTAGAGAAGACTGTTAAATATGAATATAAAATGAATAAAATATAAGGTCATAGCCAAATCATCCTGTTTTCATGAACCTTGATCATATTATAGAAGTTATATTTGTTACTGAAATGTGAATGAAGATGGAATTCAAGATAAGGTATTAATCATAATTAGAAAGGCTATGACAGGTCTGCAGTGACAAATACTTAACAAGTTCAAAGAATGCTTCTTCATAACAAGCCTCTTAATTCATTAAATTCTTCATTAAAAGGGCAACCTCTTAATATGTTCAACATAAAGTTGGTATAACATGCTATTTGCATTTTCTCTCTTTTTATTTCCACTTTAGGGATGTATTGTTAACAAATTGAGGCAAATGATTTAAAACATATAATTACTTGGATATGGTCGCTTAGTAATTCCCTGAGCAATTGCATGGTTATAAGTTGTCAGTGTGCATATTAATTTATCATACCCACCAGCCTCATCGCCACTGATTTGCTACTGGCTGTTAGAAAAAAAAACAGATTAAAAGCACACGCTGCCCTCTCCTTCTCAGAAAGTTTCATTGGGGTCCAAGTCGGGCAAACACTGCTCTCCAATTAGAATCCTGCTGTTTGCTGGGACTTGACAATGACTAATTACAGTCCTAAATGGCTTAATATGTTTGAATGCATGATTATTTATAAATACATTTCAAGATCTGCATCAAATAATTACTCCTGGTTTAAATATGAAAGGCTACCTTCCGTGCAGAGTGCAGTGACCTGTTGAACACTTTGGGGTCAATGGAAAAAAGATGTTTTCCTGATAAAATTGAGGTTGACGTAGGCAAACCTTCCTAATGAAGAAGGGAGGAGAGATAGTTGTCAGTGACAATGAAATCAGAAAAGAATCAATGTTAGGTTTAAGTCTGGACTCTGTTCACCACAAAAATATATAGCTATAGGATTTCCTGGGGCTTTAACTGTCTTAAAATATATAACTCCCTCCATAAGTTGTTGTGAAAATGAAATAGTTGAAATGAATAGATCATATGACCAGTGTCTGGGCAGAGCAAGCACTCAACTGGCATCAGTTTTTATTCTTTTCTATCTCAGTCATAGAAACAATGCTCAGTTACATGGCAGGTCCTGACAAGGAAGATGTAGTTGAATTTGGATATATAAGTTATTTCTGATATTTTCAGACCTTTATTCATCAATCATGCATTGATGATTGATGATCAGAGAGTCTTACATGGTACTATGTACAGGAAATAAGAGAATTCTCATGCACAGCCCTTAAGTTGGGTTTCACTAAACTGCCAAATAGATGATGAAGATCAAGCAAGGTTTTTTGCCAATAAGCTACACTTAAGCTTTAAAAATGTGAATTAAATTTAAGTGTAGAGGGACTCTGGTTAAACATCACATTTGCGTACCAGGTTTTAACAGATGTCAACTTTTCCTATGGTTTTCAAACATTTCTGTAGCAAACAGACCTCAAGCGGTTCTTACCTATTTCTCACCCCCTGACATCCAATGAACTGAAAGTACCAACCAAGAGGCATAGAGAAGCAGGTTGGATTAGAAAATTAAACCCAACACTCTGCTGCCTGCAAGAAACACATTTGAAGAATCAAGGCAAACACAGACTCAAAGTCAAAGTCTAGAAAACAATTCTTCAAGTACACAACCCCCTCTAAAAAATCAGGGTGGACATACTAGTATCAGACAACATGGGCTTCAGGCTGAAGAAATTTATAAGAGACAGTGAAGGTCCCTTCATAATGTCTGTACATCAGGAAGAACTCACATTCCTAAATGTATATGCACCTAATGAGGAACCAGCAAAATACCTAAAACAACTAATAGACATGGAAAAAGACATTGACACTACACAATAGTAACTGGAAATTTAAGTACTATTTTGTCACTCTTGACAGATCAACAAGATTACAGATTAGCAATGAAATACTTTATTTGAGGGAAGAAATGGAAGAGAGGGAGTCAGTAGATATATTTATAGGACTTTTCATCCCCCAAAAAGCCAAATATATATTCTCCAATGCACCTGGAACATTCTCCAGGATAGACCACATGTGGGACAACAAAATATACCTCCATAAAAAATTAAGGGGATATAAATTATATCAACTATATTTCAAATGATGATGCATTGATAATAGAAGTGAATCACACACAGAACTCGAGAATCAAATCAGACACCTGGAAATTAAATAGCTCACTACTGAACAACCTGTGGCTTAGAGAAGAAATCAAAGGATTCCTGGAAACAAATGAGAATAACAACATGAGCTACCAGAACTTGTGGGACTCAACAAAAGCAGTGTTAAGAAGAAAGTTTATAGCTCTGAAAGCATTCATCAGGAAGGGAAAAAAGGCTCACATAAACAACCTAACCTCAAAGCTTAAGATCTTGGAAAATGACCAACAAAAGGAGCCCAAACCAGGCAATAGAAAAGAAATAATAAAGTTCTAATAGAAATTGATGATCTTTGTGTTCCTGCAGTAAGAAGATGCCCTTGGGCTACACTAGCATGCGACAGGACGTATGGGGATGTTACTGGTGCCTGCTAGAGCAAATCGATGAACAAAGGGAAGACAAGTGATACAAGCAAGTAAAACTGGACAACTGTGTGCAAAATAGACAGACAGACAGACAGACAGACAGACAGACAGACAGACAGACAGACAGACAGACAGACAGACAGACAGACAGACAGATAGATAGATAGATAGATAGATAGATAGATAGATAGATAGATAGATAGATAGATAGATAGATAGATAGATAGATAGATAGATAGATAGATAGATAGATAGATAACCTTAGACCTCTTTCTAGCACAAGGCACAAAATTCAGATCAAAATGGATTAAAGATCTCAATACCATATCTCAATTCATAAGATACATGGAGGAAAATGTGGGCAGAACCCTCCATGACATTGAAGCTAAAGGAATCTTCAAAGACGAATCACTTCTGATCACGCAAGTGGAAGCAAAAATAAACAAATGGGACTACATTAAATTAAGAAGCTTCTGCATTCAAAAGAAATGGTAACAAGATACAAAGACAACCTTCAGAGCTGAAAAAATATTTACCCAATACCCATGTGGTATGGGATTAATATCCAATATATATAAGATACTGGTAGAAATTTATAAGGAAAAAATCCAACCTCATCAAAAAATGGGGGAGAAGAAATAAACAGAAGCTATCTCAAAGAAGAAATACAAATGGCCACGACATGAGAAAATACTCTTGATTGCTAATCATCAGGGAGATGCAAATCAAAACAACAATGAGGTATCATTTCAGACCAGAGACTGGCACATATCCAAAAGAGCAAGAACAACTGGTGCTGTTGTGGATTCAGGGGAAAAGGAACTCTCATCCATTATTGGTGGGGATACCAACTCTTCCAACTTTTTGGAAAGCAATATGAACATTCCTCCAAAAACTAGAACTTGAGCTCCCATTTGACTAGTAATACGCTGGGAGCTCAAAACACACAGCAGAAGCACCATCTGCAATTCTATGTTCATTGCAGCACCATTCACAATAGCCAGAATCTGGAAACAATCCAAGTGCTCAAGAACAGATGACTGGTTATAGAAACCATGGTACATCTACACAGTGGAATACTATATGGCTGTTAGGAAAAAAGAAGTTATTAAATTCATTTATAAATGGATGGACATGGAGTGTTCATATCATGTCCAGTCATATCACGCTGACTGAAATGAGACAGGACAGAACCAGGTATAGTATGTGTGAACTCGTGGAATTAAAAAAAATCCATAATATGAAATTAATACCCAAGGACAGTAGAAACAAGGACCATAAGAAGTGGTCCACAGATGGAAGCCTGCCTCAAGGACTAGGAGGAGAAGGCAGTTTCGATAGAAAAGGAACCACCATGACAAAGATAGTTGGAAATGACCTTTCTGGATAAGAACTGCGTGCTGCTGGACTAGAACTCAGTGTTGAAAGTAGGTAAAGGCTATGCATGATAATTTATTTGCATGACATAAATATACTAGGTGATCTTACCGAAAGTGGAAATTACCACAAGCGTGTGGGAGTCAGAGGTTGGTTTAGATAGAGAAGGGAACATGTGTGAATAAATGTCTAAAGTTCTGATGCTAACATAGAACTGAGCATTAAATACAGACAAAAAAAAAACGCAAATGATGGCTTCTAAGTGTACGTAGTGCACTTAGAAGTGTACAATGTGTGGGAGAAGGAGGAGAGAGAGAGGGAGAGGAGAGGAGATAAAGAACCTGCCATTTAGGCAGGATGTGGGAGGGGAGGGAATTGGGGACATGGGTGGTGGCTGGGGGCACTGGTGGAGGGCGGGTGCTGGAACACTGTGTGACCAAAACCCCCAAGCGTGAACAGCATTGTAATTGTATATCTCACGGTGGTATAATAAAATGTTAAAAAAAAGGATATGCATGATAATCCTTCAGCATCTGTATTGCAAGCCACAGTGCACAAAAAGGAGGGAGTGAGAGAGAGAGAACCATAGAGGCAGGTTAGGGGTATAGGTGGGGGGTGGGGGGGAATCTGGGCACATTGCTGCTGGGAAATGTGCACTGGTGTTGGAACCCAAACATGAAGAGCTTTGTAATGATCTATCTCATGGTTATTCAATAAAAAAAATTTTAATAAAAATTAAAATGTTTAGGGCCGAGGCAGTTGTAGAGAGGATGACATTTATATTCCACCTTCAGTCCTGCCAGGAATAAGCCCTGAGCACTACTAAGTGTGACCCAATAACTAAACAAATATTTGGGGCCAAAAAGATAATACAGTGAGCAAGGAGCTTGCCTTTCATGAGACTGACCTGGGTTTGATGCCTGTCATCCCATATGGTCCTCTGAGCCTCCCAGGAGTGATCCCTACACAGAGCCAGGAGAAAACCACCAGGTGAGGCCCAAATCTCTTCCCAAAAAACTCTTTAGATGCTGGATCACTTGGACTGTTGCTCTATATTTTTCTTTTCTCTTTTTGTCCTGCTATATATAGTTTTCCTTGCCCTTATCTTCAAACTAGGAGAGAGAATTTTCGATCTCTCATATAGTTTTAATTTTTAACATTCTTATTTAATTTAATTTTAACAGTCTTATTGACAAAGTACATGATTTCTATAACCTATTCTTCTTTATGATGGAAATACTTTTCTTTGAGAAAGTTCTAGATTTTTCCCTCTTCATTTTGAATTGTTTTTATTTTCATTTATTTTCTCTTTATGTTCGTCTGCTTTTTACATTAGAAGCTTTCCTCAAATGTCTGATTAACCTTACTACAGAGTGAGGCTTGGAGTCAGAGCTATAGTACAGCAAGTAGGGTGCTTGCCTTGGCACACAACTGACCGAGATTCAATACCAGCATCCCATATGGTCCCTCAAGCACAGCTCGGTGTGACTCAAAAAAGCAATAAAGGTGAAAGGAAAGGGGAAAAGGAGGAAGAGGAGGAGGACAAGGAAGAGACTTTAAATGCTAGTTTTAATTTCTGTGTGCATGTCTAGTTGATGACTTTTACTGCCTAATATCAGTATGTCTAGGACTTTTCCCTTGATTAAATGTGTTTTCAGGAGAATAGAGAGAGAGTCCAGGTGTTAAGGAACTAGTCTTGAATGCTATCAACCACAATTTAATACCTGACACTGCCTAGTCTAGATCACTGCAGGGAGCTACTCCTGAGCGCCACTGAGTGTGGCCTAAAAGGCAAAACTTAAACAGGAAATGTGTCTTTACGGAAAACAAAAGTCTTCCGTATGCTGTATTGGGTATAAATAGATTATAGGAGTGAATTGAAAGTTGCATTCTTCTCTAAGTCAAATATGTCTTGAACCTTCTGTTTTCAATATTGCACCTTGTTAATACTCATATTTGACATCAATGGTTCAAAGTTCAGCAATTTCTATTTCACCTTCTTTATAAACAATGCTGTCTTTACCATTGTGGTAGAGATATAGTTGTCTGTCAGTTAGGCCCCCTCCCTGGGCCTGGTGAAACATGTGTTAAACAAAAGGAAAGGTATCTAGATCAGTCCTGTCTAAAATGAAATAATATATAAATAATGTGAGTTTCTAAGTATGTTTAAGTGTCTTGGAAATATTTGTTTAAGCTTTAAAATGAAGTGAGTTGATTCCACAATATGTTTATCTATCCCTCTATTAAAATGTCCTTTAAATAAATAACCATCTGAATTAATGAGATGGCCAGTCTTCCCTTTTTCCTCTACTTATTCCTACAGTTCTTAAAGTAGTTCAGTGTGGACTTGCCACATTTCAATGCTCAAGTGCCACCCGTGGTTCACTTGATCACTTGATCACTTAATATCCCGTTATTTGTCAATTTGCTTGAGTGGGTGCCAGTAACATTTCCGTTTGTCCCCGTCACGTGCCAGTGTAGCCCAATGATTAATTGCTCCAGGAATACGAAGAGCCTCAAACCATTCGTTCAGGGTCTTGACAAAGAAGTCTGACCATCTTGTAGGTGGGCAGCCTTATGATCTTTTAACATCCCGTGGGATCCAATCAGTAATGACTCTAGTCCAGCGGTCATCTCCAAGTCTCATTACATGTCCAGCCCATCTGATATTTGACAACTTGGCAAACGAGACAGTGCCCCTGACTCTCCATCGTCAATGGAGGTTGGAACTCCAGATTCCTTCTCTCACTTGACTGAGGCATGATATTCCAAGCATAGCTCCTTCAATTCCTCTTTTGGAGACCCGTTTCACATTCTCATCCTGCTTTCATAGGGCCCAGGTCTCTGAGGCGTATGTTAATGCAGGAAGAATGGTGGAGTCAAAGAGATGTGCCTGGAGCCGGAGGTTCTTTGTCCTTTTAGCTATTTTTTTCGATGCTCTTGAAGGCATTCCACTCTCTTCCTCCTGTGTAGCTCAGGTACTAGGTTGTTCATTATGTAAAATTCTCGACCTAGGTACACATAACTGCTGCATTCAGAGATGTTTGTTCAGTTGAGAGTGAATGGAGCATCTAGAACTAGTTTGTATTTCAAGAACATTTTTTTGTTGAGATCCAGCTGTAGACCTATCTTTCCATATTCAAGGTCGAAGTCAGCTAGCATTTGTGCCACTTGTCTAATGTTTGGTGTTATTAGAATGACGTCATCAGTGAAGCGGAGGTTACTAGCTGCCGACCATCTATCTTCACTCCCATTCCTTCCCATTCTAGTTGTCACATGACGTTCTTGAGGGTGGTGCTGAGGATTTTTCGGAGAAATGGTATCACCCTGCTGAAGCCCTCTTTTAACATCAATGATCACTTCCTTGTAGAATAGTGAGAATCGGGTGGTGAATCCGTAATACAGCTCACGAAGGATCTTGATGCATTGAGTTTGAATGTCCTGTTTGTCTAGGGCTTCGATGACTGCTTCAGTCTCAACAGAATCAAAGGCTTTCTTTAAATCAATGAACGTGAGACAGAGCGTCATCTTGTACTCACTATAAACCTCAATGTGCTTGGTTACCATGTGGATATGGTCGATTGTGCAGAATCCTTTTTGGAACCCATCTTACTCGCATGGTTATCCTTCATCTGATGTTCTGCC
Organism: Cryptotis parvus; assembly: GCA_021461705.1. Lineage (NCBI taxonomy): Eukaryota > Metazoa > Chordata > Mammalia > Eulipotyphla > Soricidae > Cryptotis > Cryptotis parvus. Next base: position 8,665 of record JAJIBD010003180.1, on the reverse strand, counting down.
AATCCTGTTCAGGAATGACTTTAGTGAACAGCTTGTAGATGACAGACAACAGGCAGATGGGGTTATAGTTGCCAATGTTGCGGATGTCTCCCTTCTTAGACAGTAGAACTGTCCTGCTGGTTTTCCATTGGAGGGCACCTTGCATTCAGACAGGTAGTGTGTGAAGAGCTGAGCCAGTGTATTTATGAGTACTGACGGCAGATTCTTCAGGTGTTCGGATCTGACTTTGGACTTTGTGCTAATTGCTTCTTTACCAACAAAATGGCATGTTGGATTTCAGAAGGGAGAAAATTGGGAATGGCATATTCATCCTTCAGAATTTGTTATGTGGGTAGGTGGACATGACTATCAAAGAGATACAAGTAGAAGTAATGGATAATCTTCTCCATTGCCTTTCTCCATTGCCTTTCTGGAAGATGTGACATCAGGATGTCAGAGGACAGTCATCTTGGTCTTATAGTTGGCAGCACCAAAGCTCATCAGAGTTCCACCCAAGCGAGAAAGCCAATCTCAAGCCTGGCTTGTCAGAGCCCCACTCTACAGAGAAATCTATTTGAAGTCCAAGTATGCTTGAACCTAAGACACAGATACATGGGGCAGAGCTGCTACCAGCTCTCTCCATTGTGCTCCCCTGTGCTCCACTGATCATGAGGCATCTGGGAGGGAGGGTGACTTCTGGCCTGGGCCTGCCATCCCAATAGAGTCTTGGAAGAATCCAGAGGAACCCCTGCACCATGTTGGCAGCCATTTTTATCATCCATACTGTTAATCAGTAAATTATCAAGAGTATTCCACCTGCCCATCTCAGAGAGCCTGGCAAGCTACCAAGAGTATTTGGTATGTCTTAACCCCGCATACCAAATTCCTGGCAAGCTGTCTATCACATATTTGATATGCCAAAACCAGTAAAAACAATGGTCTTATCCCCTGACCCTGAAAGAGCCCTAAATATGGCAGCGCCAAGAAGGACGGAGCAAGGAGAGGCTGATAAAATCGCAGGGCCAAACCAGGCTGCCAAAACGAAGAAGGATTAAAATGACTGTCTGTACTTTCCATGTACGTATGCTGGCATCGGAAGCATATATCGAGGACCTGATGGTGCAAGTGCAAAAGATCAAGTACGACATCATTGTTCCGACTGAGATGAGAGGGGTGTCAATCATATCATGCCAATTTCAACACCGGAGAAGAACTGTTCCTCAGAACATGTGATGAAAGAGGTGTCGGTGGTGTTGGTGTCCTTGTCAACACAAACCTGCCATGAGCATTGATTCATTTGAGTGCCTAACAAACTGAACCGGACAATTACACTTGAAGAGATGTGGCTGACTGCCGGCAGTTTCTATCTCCATTGTCTACATACCAACAACTGGATACAAGGAAGAAGAAATTGAGAAATTCTACATGGAACTGGAGGAGTTCTTTAAAGAAGACGGCACCTTCTACAAGATCATAGTTGGTGATTTTAATGCCAAGATAGAACCGAGGAGATCGGCCAAGAACTCCACATCGGGACCCATGATCTAGAATGGAACGAACAGGGTGAGAGACTATCTGGAGTTCATCATGTCGACCAAGACCATTCATGGGAACTCACAGTTCCAGAACACTGAATCTAAACGTTGAACACTGAATCTAAACGTTCTTGGTGGACAGTTCCACAATGAAATTGACCACATAATATTTAATTGACGGTTTTGCCTGACCGATGTCGCTGTCGTCCCAAAATTCCAAACAGGATCGACTACCGTCTCCTTTGTGTAAAATTCTATTTCATGGAACGGAGAAAAAGGGTTGCGCGGTTTAAGAAGAGAACTCCCAGAATGACCACCACTGGGAGCTCTTTGGCACCATTGTGGCAACATGGGAAGAAGCCATCATTGATGACATTGATGAAGAATACAACTGACTGGTTCAGCCACTAGTGGTTAAGGTATATAATATTTTTAAATTAATATTATAAATAACTTTTGCTAGATCATTTTAATATTTATATGAAATAGATAAATTCTATAATTGTAAGATTTAGTAAGAAAATTTAGGAAAATATAAGGAGAGAATCTGACTAGGTTTATAGAAGCAAAAAGCTGTGTCTTAACCAAAGAAAGAGAATTCTGGCTTTATGTTAGAAATATTATATTATAGATGCTGCTTAAATGTTTGTATTAATAAGTAAAGGGTTCTAATAAAAATATCTATGGATGTTTAAAAAACCATGATTAATTATATAGCATTCAATGTAAATCAAATGTTGATTAATTTTGAGAATAAATGTGTATGCAATCCCTTAGCAGGATAGAAGCCTTTCTTAATTTACTAGAGTGTAACAATAAGTACCATGAGTAAGTTTCATACTCCAGTGCCAAGTGCTAAGGAGTTTGCTTTGCTTTTTAAAGAAGCTCCCTTAATGTTTCTTGCAAAATGGAATCCCCTAAGCTGCTACCTGTCCCTTAAAGCTCTGTATCATTCCTTCAGAATGATATCATTCCTTCAGAATGATTATCACTTATTGAGTGATAATCTAGCAGAACAGTGACATGTTCATTACATTGATTTTTTGTCCCTTTTCTTCTGTCTTGTAGTATCTCACCTGACAGATCTGCTGTGACTTTTGGGCTTTCCTTTGTATGTAAATTGCTTTCTTTGGTCTTGTTGCTTTAAATATTTTGTCTCTATCTTTGGATTTTGTTGTTCTGCACACAATGAGTCTTAGGTGTCTTAAGGCTAACCTTTTGGGCCTCTTAACTTTCCATTCCTGTTTCTCTCAACTCTGGAAAATTCTTCACTGAGCTGTTCTCGTTGTTTTGAGGACACACCCAGCTGTGGTCAGGGTTTCTTTCTGGAGAACCTGGGGTACCGTGTGTGGTGCCAGATGATTTCTTTAACTACTGTTTCTTCATCACAGGGAAAGCATGAAGAAAGAGCTCTCCCTGTGCCCAGCTGATCATGAGGAGTCAGGGAAGGATGTTGGGTTCTAGCCCTGGCCCACCACCCCAGTAGAGCCTCACAAGAAGCCAGAGGAACACCCACACCATCAGGGCTGCCATTTTCCACATCCGGACTCCCCCCTCCTCAGAGCTCCACCCAGCAGAAGAGCTAATCACAGCCTAGCTTCGTAGTGGCTGCAAGCAGCAGTGAGGTTCATCAATAAATGCTCGAGTTTTGAGGTAAGATTATCCCACCTGCACGGCAAAGCCTGGCAAGCTACCTGTTTCATATTTGACATGACAAATACCAGTAATAATTATAGACCTCATTCCCATGTCTTTATGGAATGGTTTGAGGCTCTTTTATGTTCCCTGGAGCGGGCAGATGCCCTTGGGCTATCTCGCATGTGACAGGACATATTGTGATGTTACTGGTGCCTGCTCGAGTAGATGATCTATGGGAAGTCAAGTGATTGTTTCTTCATCAAATTTGGCTTCCCTATTCTTTGGGGACTCTGATGATTCTAATGTTGTTCAACTTGACTTCCCATAGTTCTCTGGTGTGCTATTGATCTCTTTTCAGAATTTTTCCACCTTCTGTTGTTTTTGATTTTCCTGCACCATCCCCTAACCAACCAGCAACCCCCAGCACACACCCCCCCATCTGCCTCTATGTTAAGCACCTTTCTTCTTTCTCTCCCTCTCTCCTTTCATGCATTATGTTTTTCAATACAGGTACCAAGAGGTCATCCTGTTTGTTCAGGGTGTTCAGTATCTTTATCTGGATGGTACAGCTGGAGTAGTCTTTTTTAATGATGTGGCAGCTTTGGAGTGTGAACATGATTGCTGGGGCTTCCAGAAGTACAGGGAGGTAGGGTGGGGGTTTGGGGGAAGGCAGTCCATCTCGACTCCAGTAAAGACTGGAAATTTCAGTTATGAAACCCGCCTACCTGAATTTTCGCAGGTTAATTTCTTGATGAGTTTCATCTCCAGACACTGGGGTCCAGCCTAGGTTACGGCGGCAATTTTGGATTGTGGGAGCAAGTAGCTGCAGGGGCTCTGGGCTGGTGGCAGGCTAGCCTGCTCCCCACTCCAACTTGCCTTGGATTATGCAGCCATGCACAGGTCTAAAAGATGGACTGCATCTTTTTTTTTATCTCTTTCAAGATTTAATTATGAGTCTCTCTGAGCAAGGCCCATAGATGAACTTGTATGGTGCAGCTGGAGGTGGTTTGTAGGGCATAGCTCCTGGGAGCTTAAATTTTTGAGGTTTAATTTCTTGGAAAACTTGGTCCTGAGTTGTTGGGTCTGGCCAGAGGCATAGCAGTGACTTTGGGGTGTCTGAGAGCCCCAGGGCACCATCAGGTTGCTGATGGTCTCACCCATTGGGTGCAGGTTGGCCTGCTGGCAGAGGTGTCCTCTGGACCCAGCAGTGACAGCAGCAGCGCCCAGCAGGGACTAGGACCAAGAACAGTGCAGCTACCATGCGGCCTTGATGACCTGGGTGGGCCAGAGCCACAAGTCCAGCGGAACCTGAACAAGGGGGCACATGCCCCTTCCTTGGATCCGGTCTCCAGCCTGTTTGCCCCTCGGGGAGGTTTTTCCTCCATAATATGCTGCTGTAGGCACTCTTGGAGTGCCTGAGTCTGGGGGCTCCCCCAAGAAATCTTTGGTGATGGGGATCAATTCTCGTGCCTAGAGAACAAGCAGACATCAGCTGTGGCTTGACGGCCACCTCGTGGGGCTGGTGGGGCTCAGGCCCATCCCATGCAGGGGCTCATCGCAGACTTTATCAGTCCTAAGCCTGCCCAGTGGGTCCCGGGCCGCAGAAGTCACTGGGGAGAAAGTGACCATCTCTCTCTCCTTCCTCATGAGAACTTCCTGCCTCACATGAGCCACCCCTGAGGCCCACCTACATCAGGTATGGGAGGCAAAGGGCAGAACCTCTGGCACCAAGCTCAGTTCATGAAGTCACCAACATGGACCAAACTATTGACCTCAACTTGTCAAGCCCTTTTTTTTTTACCATGGTGTCCACAACTGCAACCCCACCCTCACCTGCCCAATGTAGTATATAAAAATGGACCGGGCACAGTGATAGTTAGTACACTAGTTAGGGTGCACTTCCACCCAGGTTCCATTCCTAGCACCCCCCAGTCCAGCCCTGGGGGCCACCAATGGGTCAGCCATTGGCAGCATCACAACCTCAGGTTCTATATTGAACCTTCAGCCAAGTTGGCTGACAATCATCACGGAGAACCCCTGAGTCCCTGAGACCTGTTTTGGGTGCCTCCCCCAAAAAAGGGACCAGGTATCTTATAAACTCATCAGGCTATTTTCAAAAACTCCTTAAAGGATTTTATTTAGATAGTTGAAACTTCTCTTTATTGAATGATTTCTTCAGTTTCAATTGAAGTTCTCACTGAATTTGATGAGATGCTTGTATAAGATACAAATGAACTGTTTTATAAAAATAAGTTACACATTTAAAATGATCATTTAAGGCCGGAGCAATAGTCCAGCAGGTAGGGCGCTTGCCTTGCATGCAGCCAACCCGGTTCGATCCCCAGCATCCCATATGGTCCCCCACGCAGTGCCAAGAGTGATACCTGAGAGCAGAGCCAGGAGTAACCCTGAGCATCCCTGGGTGTGACCCAAAGAGCAAATAATAATAATAATAATAATAATAATAATAATAATAATAATAATAATAATAATGGCCACCATCTTCCACATCAGCCTTCCCTCTTGTCAGAACTCCACCCAGCAGCAGGCGAGGCCTATCACAGTCCGGCGGCAGCGCAGTTCATCAATAAATGCTGTATTTAGAGGTGAGTACAAGAGTATGCCACCCACACGGCAAGCCTGGCAAGCTGCCCGTGTCGTATTTGATATGCCAAATACCAGTAACAATTATATTAGGTCATTTCGATTACCTAATATAATTGTCTAAGCTCTTTATGTTCCTGGAGCAAGGAGATGCCCTTGGGCTCTACTTGCATGAGACAGGACATATGGAGATATTACTGGTGCCCGCTCTAGCAAATAGATGATGAACAGGAAGATAGTGATAGTGAATAATAATAATAATAATAATAATAATAATAATAATAATAATAATAATAAATAAAATAAAATGATCATTTAAAACAAAGGATAATCCGGGGGCCGGAGCGATAGTCCAGCGGGTAGGGCGCTTGCCTTGCACGCGGCCGGCCTATGCAGTCCTGGGTTCAATCCCCAGCATCCCATATGGTCCCCCAAGCACAGCCAGGAGTAATTCCTGAGCAAAGAGCCAGGAGTAACCCCTGAGCATCGCCAGGTGTGACCCAAAAAGAAAAAAAAAAGGATAATCCTACAAGGTTATAGATGCTATAATTTTGCATATGCTAGAAACTTTCTCAAATGTGTCAGAGTATTTCTAACATGTTACATTATCAAATCTAGTAGCTTAGGGATTCAATTTTATTGACAATTTCTAGTAATCAATACATTTTTTCTCTCTATACAACCCTTTCTTCTGGCCTAGAGGACCAAATTTTTACTTCAGTTGACAAATCAACTACAATATTGTATCCCCGGTCCCTTGCTTCAATCTGTCTCTTCTTTCAAAGAGAAAGTGTTGAATTTTGCAAATTTGATATGACTTCAAGAAAATTATGTCAAAAAAAGATAATCAAGTTTGGTTGTAGTTGAACCGGAAGAATCCAGAGTTTATAAGTGTATTAGGTATTTCCAATAAATTGAAGGTCATCAGAGAAGATGTTAGGATAATAAATCTAGCCTCTAAGTATACACTTCCTTTACCCAGCAAGGCGCCCCCTGGGATCATTTGTCGGCTGTTCATTATCTTGTCTGCATTATTCAACAGCTCTGTTCTTGCTCAATGGGTTTCTAAGAGCTTTAAACAGCTGCAGCAACCTCCAATTTTTATTTAAGTTCTCTTCCTCTTTATAATAAAAAAAAGAAAGAAAGGAGGGAAAAGAAAGAGGGAGAAAAAAAAGAATAAGAAGACAGAAAAAGAAAGAAAAAAGAAGAAAAAACCTGCCAATAACTTGCTTTTGCAATTTGATCCACATCACAACTAAGGTTATTAATTTATTTTACATAGGCTATACCAGTGTATAATATAATATTTGTGATGATAAATTAGAAAGCTTGCATTATATATCAGAATGTAAGGTTAAAAACTTGCAAGATAAATGATAAAAGGGGAAAAAATGTATTTCTTTGCAGATAATTTTAAACTATGGGGGGTTGGAATTCCCTTTCACGTGGCATACCAAGAAAGTTATTTTTGTAATCACCAAAAAATCTATTACATGATTGAAAAGGAAACTTTGGGTAAAGAAAGGGGTCAGTTAAAATGCAGATATGTAGATAAGAGTCTTCATGGTTATTCTACTCAGTACATATTTAACTATCCTTTAGTCAGTTGCTTTTCAGAAAAGCAGATATTACTCATGTTCATGACTGTGACCCTACTTACTAGAACTCTCTTAAATCTAACTTACCTAAAACAATCAAGATAAAATAGTTTCTTATACCATTTGTCAACCAGATGATGGGTAAAATTTTATCCAATGACCAGTTTGAAAATAAGAACACCTGATAATATAAATAATAAATTTGGTTGAAAATGGCTATAAGGAATGAACAGAGCAAGCATTAAATTCAATGAAAATAATGAAAAGCATTTTAGGGACTTGCCAAATGCTATTTCACTCAAGTTATGTTGAAAGGATGGCCCCTCACCCACAGAACACAAAGACAGGAACCAGAGGTAGCTGGTAAAATGCCAGAGGTAACTAATAAAATGATGGCTCAACCAGAGGTAACTGATAAAATGATGGCTTGATAAGAGCACAGCAGGAAGGGCCTTAAGCAAATAATTCCAGGGAGGGCTATAAGGCAAACATTCCCGAGAGGTTGCATCTGATGTCCCCCCTCTGTATTTGGTATGATACCTGACTGGGCCCATGCCGTGCCAAATATGGGAAAGAAGTATTAGGCACACTCAGATTGGTGGGGTGATGGTTACCTGGTGCAGAGTGATTGGCCGTACTGCAGACCTTGATGTAATATTTTAAACCTATTGGATAGTTATGCGCGGGGCTTTTCTGTAGGCGGGAATTATTCCTTAAAAGATCGTCCCTGGAAGGGTTCGGGGGCTCTTAGCCACTGACCGCTTTGGGGTCACGCTATGAGCCCAGTATACCTGCTTATTAATAAAACCCTTGCTTTTGCATAGGACTTGGTCTCTCAGAGTTTTCCTTGGTAGGTGCGGCGTTCCTAGGCTCCCAGTCAGTCACCCCATCGGGTGGCCAACCCTACAATGTGAAATGAATGTTTTCTAGTTAATAAATATTTTCTATTTAATAGTATGAAGACTCACTTCAATCAATCTGTACTGATCTCAATATCTTAATGATTATGAAAATGTTGAGGTAAATAAAAAATATCTGGGAAGAATACAGCATCTAAAAGCAAATCTAAGGGCCAGAGGAATGTTACTGCAAATAGGGTGTTTGCCTTGCTCACAGCTAACCTGGGTTCAATCCCAAGCACCTCATATGGTAACTGAGTTGATTCCTGAGTGATTCCTGAGTGCAGAACCAGGATTAAGCCCTGAGCACCTTAGGTAAATAAGGCCCCAAACCAAAAACAAAAGAAAGCATGGAAAGAAGGAAGGAAGGAAGGAAGGAAGGAAGGAAGGAAGGAAGGAAGGAAGGAAGGAA